>JAOANK020827762.1:0-10551 GCA_026257165.2 Telfairia occidentalis | reverse complement strand
ATGTCTACCACATACATGTTTAAATTACATAAAATAACCTTGGATCTTAGTTTATTGGATTAGGTTAATGCACACTACAAGTGAAATTAAATAACATCTTATTTTAATAAATAAATAATTTGTTTACAATAATTACAAAAATTATGAAACTCACGAGATTTAGGGCACCAACCCTAATAGTTTTTCTTCTTATCGAGCTTGGGATGTGGGTTATATTCTATTGGGTCAGGTTTTTGCTAGGATATGGGTTTCGTTACTTTCTTATGCGGCTCAGGATGTGGGTTATTGCATTCTATGTTCATTGGGGTTTGACCTCCTCTGGAAAGGGGTGAGGCTCTAGGGTTCTTCTTGCTTCTGGCCTACTAGCTTTTGGTCAGGTTGATCTTATGATTTGCTTGGACTTGTAGGTAGGGGATAAGTGGTTTTTATTGCAATTACTCCGACATGGGTTAGCAAAATTCCCTTTATGATCCCCTGTTTGCACTTGGTCATTGGGATGGTTGTGACCTTGTAGGCTACGTTGAGAAGTTGCTTTGGGCTGAGTGGTTATGAGGTGTACTCCTCCTTTCTTAATTCTCCTTTAATCTTTAGCTGTAGTGGTAATGCCCACTCGATTTATTTGATTGAAGGGAAAGTGAGTACTGTCCTGGTTATCATTAGGCTCCTCCAAAAATGAAAAATGACAAACCCTCACAAGGGGCTATAAGAGTGTGGTGAGTTCAAGCTCTAAGCATTCCACTTCGTTTGCCTCTTTAGTCTCAGGTTCCTTTTGTATGGCTAGCACACACACACTTAGGGGGGATTGGATTTGGCGTTGAGCTCTCCCTTGATTGTAATATGGCTGAAAATATTTGTCCTTGTACCCATTGCAGTCAGCATTTCGGCTAGATTATTTGATTGGGGCTTTATGGGTGGTTGCTTGAGGTCTCTTGGCCATTTTTCCTCTGTTGGAGAGGTCCGTTATGTCTTATTTTCTTCATTGCCTTGATCCCGGGTTGTGGGATCCCCTTGTTGTTGTCCTTTAATATATAGCTTTTCAAAAAAAAATAAAAAGTATTTTTAATTAGTTAAAATACTCTTCGAAATTTTAACCAAACACTGTTAATTTTTTAAAAAAATACTTTTTTCTATCAATAAACAGTTTAAAAGTCATCTCAAACACACCCTAAGACTTCTTGACTAATTAACATGCTGAAAAGCTTTGTGAGATTGTTGAATAAGTTAGATTGTGTTGATATGTATGCTGAAATTATATTGTTCGTATTTGAGGTTGTTTGCAATAGTGTTAAATTAAAATTTGTGGAATGCCTATTGAGTTTAAACAAGTGTTTAGCATGTGGGATGTAATTTGTGAGTCCCTCACCCCCTCCCCAATATGTTATGATCAATCTGTGAGACCCTCTCGGTTACATGTTAGAGTGTTTGTGTTCGATTGAATTTATTGAAATTATTGTTTATCCAGACATTAAGACTTCGTGACTTATTAACATGCTGAAAATTTGTGAGATTGTTGATAAGTATGCTAAAATTATATTGTTCGTATTTGAGGTTATTTGCAATAGTGTTAAATTGAAATTTGTGGGATGTCTATTGAGTTTTAACAAGTGTTTAGCATGTGGGATGTAATTTGAGTCTCTCCCCCTCCCCAATATGTAATGATCAATCTGTGAGACCCTCTCGTTTACATTTTAGAGTGTTTGTGTTAGATTGAATTTACGAAAATTATTGTTTATAAAAAATTAGGACTTCTTGACTATTAACATGCTGGAAAACTTTGTGAGATTGTTGAATAAGTTAGATTGTGTTGATAAGTATGCTGAAATTATATTGTTCGTATTTGAGTTTGTTTGCAATAGTGTTAAATTGAAATTTATAGGATGCCTATTCAATGTAAATAAGTGTTTAACATGTTGGATGTAGTTTGTGAATGATTAGGTAATATTTAAGATGGAAGCATGCTAAAAATTGGATGTATTATGTCATTATACAGTTAATGAATATGCCATATTTTTTCTTTTTATTTCATTTTAAAAGCAGCCCAAAATAGTGTACAATTTTGTGAAGAAGATGAAGTAGAGAAAAATGAAAAAGTCAAGAAGCCTGATATCTGAAGACCACCATGAAGAGGCATATCTCAAGAAGCTAAGAAGTTGTACTGCCACAAATGAATGTATAGGCTTTTTTTTGGGGCTAGTGTGTTTAAAACACATGTTTTTTTTTTTTAATTATAGTATGTGTACAAATTGATGTAATGTATAAATTTGAACAAACTTAGTTAATATATATGAATGCTCTGATCTTATTCAACTCAAGGATATATAAAATTGTTATATTTTTATATTTGACATGTGCGTACAAAATTTCTAAAATGTAGAAATAAGATCTGAAAAATATCTCATAAAAAAATTTTCTATCATTAAAATATTTTATGTGACAGTTTAAAATAATCATGGTTTATTAGTTTATGACAGTTCTACAAAATATGGGTGTCATTAAATTAGTTGTTGTGATACAAAAAAAATGTTAAAAATATTTATGGACTACTACGAATCGTCATTGTATAATTTTTCTTAACGATTAGATATCTCAATTCAAAATAATTGTGACATAGAAAAACGTTATAGTTAATATATTCTTGACAGTAATAATGTGTCATTATTTACGTTTTAGTGACGGTTAAAACTGTCAAAATGCTAGTTTTCTTAACGACATAATGAATTTTATTGATTTCTTTCTCAACAATGGTCAATTGTCATGAAAATAAAATTTCTGACGGATTAAAAGTGTTAGCAATCATACTTTCATAACAATGTTTATTTGTCGTAATTAAATTATTAATGACAATTTGTCATTACCGTCATTGATTGACTTTTCTTGAGAGTCGATATAAGGACGGATAAAAAAACACCAAGAATTATGTTGGTGACAATGTTTTAGCGTCGTTAAATGCTAAATTTGGCCCTTTAATTAAAAGGTTGGTGGATTTTTTTTTTTTTTGAAAAAGAAATTGTTTCATGTTCTTTTGATTCATGAATGTGTGATATTTGAATTGTAGTTTGCAATTTGGCTAAGTGAGCATATTTATTTGGTATGTCTGGATTTTATTTTTTATTAGATCATTTGTAAAAATCCCCAAGGGTCTAGGATTTTATGTAAATTTTCTCTATAAATTTAGTATAAATCTTTTGGAAAGAACTCCTTCGGTCAGTTAACTTGGAATGTCGGCGGGTGGTGGAATGGTGATTCAACGGCCAGAAGATAATTTGCCAACTTCCAGAAGCATTTCAATTAGCATTAGGCGGTGAAAATTTGAAGCAGTTGGAGATGTTTGCTGCAATGTGTTTCACATGTTGGTAAAATAAAATAAAATAATAATAATAAAAGACCACAAATTTGTTTTTTCGTTGGTGGTTCTTGTCATCTTATGCAAGTGCCACGGTGAGTTGAATTTTGCCGGCATAATTGTTTTTTTATTTCAGGGGTGAGGAAAATGACGTCGCTCTACTCATAAAAAAGAGATGAAATTTAGGGTTTTGGGCCAGAAGCCCAAGATATGTTTTGGTATTTAAAATTACGTAATTATAATTTTATGTTCAATTTCTTAGGATATGGTGATCAAAATTCCTTTTAATTATTTAAGTTATATGTTTGATGTAGTTTTAAATAATTTTTATATCCACGTGATGTATATTTTATTTTGCATTTGATGCATAATTTATTTATTATGTTGCATAATGTATGTCATATAGTTTTAAATTTAAATTCGCACCATAGGTTATGCATTCATACATTTTAAAATAATTGTTATTTTATCGAATGTTTGAATGTTTCCTAATTTGATTAGGTTAATTATTTTGTTAGTATTTTTTAGAATAGTTTTAAAATTAATCAGAAACTAAATTAGAATTTTAGTTAATTAATTAAGTTTCTAATAAATTAAAAAACTAATAGAAACTAAAATTATTTAATTAATACGGATTTTATTTATTTAAATAATTTGGGCCTTAAATCCACATAGGCTAATTATTTCTTTTAATTAAGTATTGATTAAAAATTAATGAAATTAACTAAAAATTGCTTAAAAGGAAACTCTTTCTAAGACAGGTCGTGACTAGGATGTGGTTTTTAAGTTGATTAAAAGGGAACAACTCAATCTAGGGATCTACTTGGGAGTTGAATTAGTCAATGTTTTATTCAAATTCATTAAAAAGGTCCATAATGTGAATAATTTTAAGTAGGTTAAAACTTGGTAATTCACATTAAAATTAACCTAACCCATTTTAAAGAGTTAAATGAATTAGGTTAGAGTTAACTTAGGATTTTTTTTTTTGATTAGCCCAAAAGCTATTTTCTGAGTTTTGAAAATCACAAAACTTATTAAATTATCGAGTGGGAGAATGATATATGACAATGTATCTTACGGTCTTCATTGTTGGGTTCACAACGTGAGTTTCATGTGGGGCCTCACGGCAGTTTTTGGACCGTCCCCCTACGGAAGGTGTTTACATGGATCAATATCAGGGTGAATCTCCTAAGAAGAATATGATAGTAGTTTTGTTCCAATACTCGACCTATCCTACAACGACACTTGTTGGGATGAAACTAAAGAATCTAAAACGTGGGTTACACTCAAAAGAATTTGCTAAAGTAGTTTGGCAAAATCTTGGCCAAAACACGATAATCAACACCATAAGAATATAAGTTACTCTGGTGTGGTTGTTGATTGAGAAGAAGTCTCAGTTTAATGAAAGGGGTGATTGACCTACCCTACGACGACTCTCATCCCTAATTGTTGATCTATTGTGGCATAGAATTTTTTCTTTGGGATTTATGTCCGTTCAAAATGTTATTTTTTTAATTTATGCCAATTATTGAATATTGTTGCACTTTTTAATTAAGCTTTATTTATATTTAAAATGCAATGTATTCTTGTCTGTATATATAGATTTTCTTTTATTGCAATGTTGAAATTGAAATCTTAATTAAAGAACTAACTATGATGAAGTGAGAGTCAATTAATTAACATTAAAATTGTAGTTTTGAATGTCTAATTTTGTTATTAAAATAAAGTACCAGAAAATATCTAGTAATATATCATTTCAATAAAAAATAGTGGAAGATAATAAAATATTTCCTATTAATTGTCACGAATTAAATGATGTACATTTGTACAAAGTTCTCAAAAAGAAATTTGATTTCTTTTCCCCTATTTGAAAGCACATATGATATGAGCTTTGGAAAAATAAAGAATTATATTTCAAAATTAGTTTTGAAATACAATGAGTTATTAATGAAAATATAAGTGTGTGTTAAGTCGTTGATACACATATTACTATTTAACGATGAATTGTTCATAATTAAATAGTAGAAGAAAAGGAAATTATTTTTCTCATGAATTCTCATTAATTATAGTACAATTACACAAGGTTCAAAAGAAATTCGAATTCTATTGCCCTATTCGAAAGCACATATAGTATGAGTTTTGGAAAAAATAGGGTTTGTAGTTTAAAAATTGCATCGAGTTATTAATGAAAATATAAGTGTGTTCAATCGTTGATACTCACATTACTATTTAATGTTGAATTTTTCATAATTAAATATTGGGAGAAAAAGATATTATTTTTTCCATTAATTCTCATTAATTATAGTACAAGTAGAAGGTTCAAAAGAATTTTCATTTCTATTCCCTCATTCGAAAGCACATATAGTACGAGTTTTGTAAAAAATAGGATTTGTATTTTAAAAGTTAGTTTTGAAATATAATGAGTTATTAATAAGAATATAAGTGTGTTAAATCGTTGATACAACATTACTATTTAATGTTGAATTGTTCATAATTAAATAGTGGGAGAAAATGAAATTATTTTTTCTATTAATTCTCATTAAATATAGTACAAGTGAACAAGGTTAAAAAAAAATTGATTTCTATTCCCCTATTCGAAAGCACATATAGTATGAGTTTTGAAAAAAATAGGATTTGTATTTTAAAAATTAGTTTTGAATACAATGAGTTCTTAGTGAGAATATAAGTGTGTGTAAAGTCGTTGATACACACATTACTATTTAATGTTGAATTGTTCATAATTAAATAGTGAGAGAAAATGAAATTATTTTTTCGGTTAGTTCTCATTAATTATAGTACATTGTACAAGTTATTAAAAGAAATTTGATTTCTTTTTCCTCTATTTGAAAGCACATATGGACTAGCTTTGGAAAAATAAGGGATTTATATTTCAAAATTAGTTTTGAAATTGAAGAGTTATGAATAAGAACAAAAGTATGAGTTAAGTCGTTAACAAATACATTACTATTTAACGTTGAATTGTTCATAATTAAATAGTAGGAGAAAATGAAATTATTTTTCTCATTAGTTCTCATTAATTATAATACAATGTACAAATTCTTAAAAGAAATTTGATTTCTTTTCTTTTATCTGAGAGCACACATAGTACGAGCTTTGGAAAAATATAGCTTGTATTTTAAAAATTAGTTTTGAAATACAATGAGTAATAAGTGAGAATAAAAAATTGTGTGTTAAGGTTTAACACTTAAATTAGTTTTTAATACTGAATGGTTCACAGTTAAGAAAATGAAACGACAAGCAGGTTTCAAAGTTAAATATCCATAAGTGGCAACTAGCCTTGACAGATTAGTGAGATAGGTAAAGTTTTAATCTAGATTAACCAAAGCCTATTGCATTTGGGCCTTGGAGGCTCAATGGATGCAATAATTTAAAGTATGGTTGAGAATTTTTCGTCTCTTCTAGAGATGATGATTCATACTGGATATTTATTTTGGAGTCTTTTGGATTGATAGCACCTAAAAAGTGTTATTTTAGGACCTAAGTCTTAGTAATTTTGTGAGCTTTCAAGTGTACTTTGATGCTTTATTTATTGAATTTGTAGGAATCAAGCATTCTAAGGTGAAAATCAAGATTTGATGTTGCTCGGGTTCAAAAACGAGCTTAAGAAGAGCAAATTCGGCTAAGAAACGAAGTAGATATGTCAAAAAGAGCTTAAACCCGAGGGCTAGCGTCTCAACGCTAGAGGACAGCAGTGAGACGCCCAAAACAAGTGAGATAAGAAGCAGACGCTTCAGCGTGGAAATGCTGAAGAACTAGCGTCTCAACGCAACACCGAAATTCCCAAACAAAATAGGAAAATTTGATGTAGCGTCGAAACGCTATGTTATAGCGTCTCAATGCTATATCGATAATTTTTCCCCTTTTCTTTAATACGGTGGCATTTTGGTAAATATCATGCATAGCATCGCAACGCTGCAACAATTTCTATAAAAATAACCTTATGTCTAGGTTTTGCAGGAGTTCTATTTTAGGCGTCGTTTCCAGTACGATTTTCGAGGTTCAAGATCATATTACAATGGGCATTCATTCGGGAGTAGATTGGAGGATTTTCAAGTGTTTGAGGGTGAAAATCACGATCACGAAAGTTGATTTGAAGTTGAAGACAGGAAGAATTGGCCTAGGAGTTTCCTTTTCTCTCTTTCATATTTTGTAAACTGTTTTCATAGGTTGTTAAAGATTGATTTTTGTGATGCATTGTAGCTAAACCCTTTAGTTTTGGGGCGTTGGTTAGTGTTTATGGACAGTTAATTATCAATATTGATTAGTTGATGCTTTTTATTGATTTTCTTCTGAATGATAGCCCTTAATGATTATGTTCATCTACCCAATGAATGTATTATTGCTTGATTTACCATCTTGCTTGTGAGAGAGGGTCGTAAACTATAGCATGTTGTTTTACTACTTTGTTTGAAAGAAAGGGTAGTGAAATAAGATATTGAGATTTAGATGCATGTTTCTTTACGTACGAAAGTGATAAGGGCGCATGTAAGGTCTATGATAGATTATTTCTTTGCCACTTTTTATCTTCTTATAGCGAGACATCGTGTAGGGAGTTCTTAGTGAGAGTCGGTGGACCTCGAGAAGGGAAAACCCAAGTTCATAAATCTTAGACTTAGAAAATTATTAATCTATTGCATCTCTATAGTTAATTAAATAATTAATTGCACCGTTTCACAATGCCAACACCCTAAAACTACTTGTCTTTTGATTTTACTCTATTACGTGCCTTAAACGTTCTCAATTAGTTGCTTGTTACCTTGAAACCATTGCATGCCAGTTTGTTTCCCTAAATAAGATTTGATAACTATTATTTTGGTACTAAATAAATTTATTAACCTGATTCCCAAAGGACGATACTCGATCTCTTAGGCCGTTTATATTACAATTTGACTTGTGCACTTGTGATATCGTAATGGGTTGTGATCAAGTTTTTGGCGCTGTTGCCGGGGAGTCGGTGTTATTATTTCTATTCATATTGAGAAAATGTTGTGAGTCTTACTTTAGGGTGTATATATATATTTTTTAATTTTATTTTATTATTTTTATTTTTAATTTTATTTTATTATTTATTATTTTTATTTCTATATTATTTTATTTAATTTGTAAACATGGCTGAGCAACAGGGAGCTGTGTGGTCAATTATAGATTATTTTCAGCCCTAAATTCCCACAACCCAGCCTGGGATAGCACATGCACCACTTGATGTCAATAACTTCGAGCTAAAACCAGGATTGATCCAAATGGCTTGAGAGAGTGCATTCAAAGGCTTAGTCACTGAAGATCCTCACAAGCACATACGATCATTCCTGGAAATCTGCAATACCGTAAAGGTAAATGGTGTTTCATCTGATTCCATTCACTTACGCTTATTTCCTTTTTCTTTACAGGATCGCGCGAAGGATTGGCTTGAAACATTACCTGCTGGAAGCATAAACACGTGGGACGAGTTGGCCCAAGCATTTATGAACAAATATTTCCACCAGCGAAAACTCAAAGGCTGAGATCTGAGATCAGTGCTTTCAGGCAACATGGGACAGAGCAGTTGTTTGAGTCATGGGAGCGTTATAAAGACCTCCTCTACAAGTGTCCTCAGCATGGTTTTCTTGACTGGCTTCAAATTCTATATTTTTATGATGGATTAACCAGTGCTACTAAATCCATTTTAGATTCAGCTGCAGGTGGCTCATTATTTTCCAAGACTGTAGAGGTGGCCCACACTATACTTGAAGATATGGCTGCCACAAGTTATCACTGTCCTAAAAAGACATCAGATGCTCGAGTTTCTACAATTCATAAAGTCAATGAGGTAAGTGCTCTTAAAACACAATTGGTTACACTGACTAACACCCTGAATAATTTGAATATGCAGGGAAAGCCTCAATCAATTGCATCTATGGCAGCATGCCATTCATATTCTGGTTGGGAAAATCATCAGTTAGAGCAAGCCAACTGTGTGAATAAGAGCTACGGATTTCAAGGAAACCAACATGACAGATTTGGAGCCCAGCAGAGCTCACTGCCCGCTCATTATTATCCAGGTTATGTTTCTACCGCTCAGTAGCCACCTGAGAGAAAATTATCTCTCGAAAACATGTTACCTACATTCATCACGGAATCCAAGAACCGGACTTCTAACTTGGAGAACAAAGTAGGCAGCCAAGAAAAGGCCCTGAAGAACATCAAAACTCAGATCAGCCAGATGGCAACCACCTTAAATACCTTGTAGAAAGGTTAGTTCCCAAGCAATACTGAGGTAAATCCTAGGGAACATTGTAATTCCATAACTTTGAGGAGTGGTAGAATGTTGGAGGAGCTTGAACATCAAAAGGAGATCGAGAGAGTTGAAGAGAAGATTGAGGAGACAACAAGGGAGGCACCCAAACTGTCATCATCAGGGAAGTATTCTGATTCTATCCCTGTTAATCTTAATGTCATCTCTTACCCTCAACGCTTTAGGAAGCAAAATTTAGATGCTCAATTTTCTAAATTTTAAAATTTTTTTAAGAAATTGCATATAAATATACCTTTTCCTGACGCTCTTGAACAAATGCCTAATCATGTGAAGTTTCTTAAGCAAATCATGGCTTCAAAGAAGAAGTTTGAGCAGTGTGAGACAATAAACTTAACAGAGGAGTGTAGCGCGATCATACAAAAGAAGCTGCCTGAAAAATTAAAGGATCTAGGGAGTTTTACTATTCCCTACACTATAGGCAATCTTTTTGTAAATCGTGCCTTATGTGATTTAAGAGCTTCGATCAACTTAATGCCTCTATTTATTTATAGGAGACTGAATTTGGGGGAGGTGCAACCCACGATGATATCACTGCAGCTAGCTGATCGATCCATCCCTCGGCCTCGAGGTATAGTGGAAGACGTTCTTGTCAAGGTTGACAAATTCATATTCCCTGCAGATTTTGTGGTGCTGGATATGGAGAAAGATGTCGAAGTACCCATCAACATTGGGAGACCATTTCTGGCCACAGGAAGAGCCCTAATTGATGTGCAGTAAGGTAAGCTAACCTTGAGGATGGACGATGACGAGGTAAAGTTCGATATTTATCGATCTACTAAACACGCTATTGAGATTAGTATGTGCTATAAAATAGAAGAATTAGATAAACATGTTGTTAAATCTGAATGTGTTGTGGTTTCTTCTGTTGTGGATAAGAATAATAGCAAGTTAAAAT
>JAOANK020827651.1:0-10551 GCA_026257165.2 Telfairia occidentalis | reverse complement strand
ATTATGTATAATTTGTTAGTCACCAAAGTGGCCGAATTATAAAGTTTGTATAGATATCAAATTAAAGTTAATTCAATCATTCATGTTCATATGATGCTCATGAATGAGATGATATTATAAAATATTAAAGATTTTATCATGAGTATATTGATGTTCATTTATAAAACATTATGAATTGCTAAATGTTGATTAGTAGTTTTATAATTTCGAACCTTATTGTGGTTAATTGAGGTGTTTGGTTAGGTATATTTAGTATATCCAAAGATAGCTAATGTATCTGATTTGAGCATTTTAATTACCAATTATGTGAAATTAAATTAAGCATCAGTTATGTAAGAATGTTGTATATTGTAGTATCTCCCAAAGGAGAACTTTAATGTACGCTTAATGTTTGTTTGTTGTTTTTCGAATCTATTATAAATTAAGTTTATTTCTCGATATAAACATATTTTCTATACTTGAAAGTATCTTCTGTTACTCGTCATTCGCACGCCAAATATCCGTTATTATGTTTTAATGGCCTCACAAACAAATCCAATTCCATATTGTTCTTTTGGATTTTGATTTAGCATGTTTAAGTGAGAAACCTACTGCACTTACTAATGTTAGCAGTGTTGAGGATAGATCTTTCTATAAAGTTTGGGAAAGATCGAAAAGGTTGGCTTAATGTTTATGCGAATGTGGCTGTAACAAGCAATATCAAGTCAACAATTACAAAACTGAAAGTGGTAAGGAGATATGAAATTTGTGGAAATTTGTTCTCAGTTTGAGTCGATTGATAAGTCACTTACTAAGACATTGATGAGTACTTTAACCACTATTAACTTTGATGGTTTTCGTACTATACATGAGCATATCCTAGAAATGAAAAGCATAGCAGCAAGGCTAAAGATCATGAGACCAAATAAAGTTAATGAGAGTTTCCTTCTAGTGTTTATCTTAACTTCTTACCTCTAGAGTGTGGTCGATTATTTTATATGAGCTATACTTCTCAGAGAGATAAATGGAATGTGCATGAATTTCAAAGTATATTTATTCAAAAGGGAGTAAGACTTAAGAAACTCGATAATTCACTCCTAATCTCATGGGTCATAGAGAAGTTGAAAAGAAACTAGGAAAGAAGAATGAAAAGGGAAATTAAGGAAAACTAAAGATAAATAAATTATTTGCCCAAATCCGTAAGTCGAAACATTATTAGAAAGATTGCCTAAAATGTAAGGCATGATTCAAAAATAAAGGTAAACCCGATGCTTTAGTATGTTTTAAATCAAATTTTACTGAAGTTCCTTATAACACGTTGTGGATTGCTTTTGGTTTTACTATTCATGTTTGATGCTAGGATTCTTTACGATCCGACTGCAAACTCTATTGACATTGCATCATAATATTGGTACTAAATGTGGTTTGTCTATGAATGATCAACTTGCTTGTGGCATTTATGTTTTGGTCATATATTTAGAGAAAGAATTGAAAGATTGGTAAAGAACAAAATCCTTCAAGATTTAGATTTTACTGATTTTGGAATTTGTGTCGGTTGTATTATAAAAGAGAAAATAAATATAACACACAGTCAAAAAAGCAGCCACAAGTAGCTCACAACTGCTTAAATTTATGTACATTGATATTTGTGGGGCCTTTTGATGTTCTATTTATTTTTTGTGGAGAAAAGTGTTTCATCACTTTCATTGATGATTTTTCACGTTATGGATATATCTATTTGTTGTATGAAAAATCTCAATCAATAGATGCCCTAGAGGTTTTTCTCAATGAAGTTGAAAGACGATTAGATATAAAAGTGAAAATTGTAAGTTTTGATAGAGGTGGTGAATATCATGAAAAATATGATGAAAATAGACCGTACCCTAGTCCATTTGCTAAATTCCTAAAAAGTTGTGACATATGTGCTCATTACACAATGCTGGGAACACCGCAACAAAATGGTGTTACAAAAATGTATAATTGTACTCTAATGAACATGGTTAAGTGTATGTTAATTTATTTTCTTATCCACATCATTGTGGTTGTATACTTTAAGAACCACTCAGTACTTATTAAACAAGGTTTCTAGTAAGTTAGTTTCAAAGACTCCTTTTGAATTGTGGATAGGAAAGACACCTACTTGCTCGAGGCCACCAAGCAAAAGTAAGAATTTATAATTCATGCTAAAAGAAACCATATTCAAAAACAACCGGTGGTTTCTTCATTGATTATCAAGAAAAATATGAAGGATATAAATTTTAGTGTCCTAACTACAATACGAGAATAATTGTAACTGGAGATGTCAGGTTCATTAAGAATGGTGAAGTTAGTGGGAGTGTGGAACCATGTAAAGTGAAAATTGAAGAAATTGGGGTGAGAATTCTATCATCTAAAATTTTTTCTCAAGTTGTTGTTCTTGTAATTGTTGACTCTGTTAATAATGTATAGGAAGAACAAATTAATGACGAACACTACATATAATGATATATTATTATGAATGAACCTGCAATAAAGAAACCACAAGAAATAGAATTAGGAATATTTGTGAGGCAAAGAAGATCAGCTATTTTCAATGATTATGTGGTTTATTTGCACGAGTCAAAATTTGACTTAGGCATTGATAATGATCTAGTTTCATTTTCACAAGCCATTGAAGGTGATAGTTCTACTATATGGTTAGCTGTTATGAAAGAATAGTTAAAATCAATGGATCACAAGGAGGTTTGTGACTTTATAAAATTGTCTGAGGGAAACAAAAAAAGTAAGTTGTAAATGGGTCTTTAAGACCAAATGTGACTCAAATGGCAATATTAAACGACATAAGGTCAGACTCGTTGCTAAAAGATGTACTTAGAAAGATAATATTGACTATAAGGAGATTTTTCACTTGTCTCTTTAAAAAGATTTATTAAGAATTATTATGACATTAATTAGTTGCTCATTATGACTTGAAGTTTCACCAAAACGATGTGAAAACTATTTTTCTAAATAAAAATTTAGATAAAGAAATGTCCATGGATCAACCTGAAGGTCTTATGGTTGAAGAAAATGAACATATGGTGTGTAAGCTAAATAGGTCAATATACAAACTTAAATAAGCTTCTCGATAATGGTATTTTAAGTTTAATGATACCATCACATTTTTTGGATTTAAAGAAAATATCGTTGATTGATGTATATATATCTAAAGATCAGTGGGAGTAGGAGTAAGTTTATATTTTTTGTTTTGTATGGTAATGACATCTTGCTAGCTACTAATGACTTTGGTTTATTACGTCAAACCAAATAATTTGTCTCTAAAATCTTTGAAATGAAAAATATGGGTGAGACATCCTATGTGATTGGAATAGAAATATTTCATGATAGAGCACATGGATTATTAAGACTGTCTCAGAAAGCATATATTAGTAAAGTTCTAGAGAGATTTAAGATGGATAAATGCTCTTCAAATGTTGTTCCAATTCATAAGAGAGATACTCATGCAGTGTCCAAAGAATAAATTGGAACACGGTTAAATGAAAACCATTTCGTGTGCATTTATTGTTGGAAGCTTAATACTTCCACAGACTTATACCAAACTAGATACCAGTTAATGTTGTCGATATGTTGGGCAAGTATCAAAGTAAGTAACCAAGAAATGGATCGTTGGAAAGTTGCAAAGAAAGTGTTACTATATGTTTACATAAAGAAAAATTGATCATCTTGAGGTGATTAAATATTCAGATCAAATTACGTTCGATGTGTGGATATATGAAAATTCACATTGGCTATTTGTTCCTATTAGCTAGGGAAACAATTTCATGGAAAAGTGTAAAGCAGTCTATCATCACTGCATCCACTGTGGAAGCTAAATTTGTAGCATGCTTTGAGGCTACAATTCATGGTTTATGGTTGCAGAACTTTATTTAAGGATTTGGATTGTTGACAATAATGCCAAATCGCTGAAAATTATTGTAACTACAACATTCTTTTTCTCAAAAAACGACATGTATTCAGAATGTGCTAAACTTATGAAATTTTAAATACTTTGTCGTTAAAAGAGATGTTCAGAAACAAAAAGTGTCAATTGGTTGTCACTAACCTTATGATTCTGAACCTACTAACGAAGGGATTGTCACCTAAGACATTCAAAGAACATGTCGAATTTATGAGCATTAGTGGATACCATTATGATATTATGTTTATGTTATTTAACATTATGAGCTCATTTATTTATTGTTTCTGATTTCTTTTATGACTCATGTTTTGTATGATCGGTATATACATAAATGAAATTATGTAAATCAAATAGAATCTTGTCTTTGACAAAAACTTATTGTTGGACCATTATTGAATACCTTTATTATAGGTCATGTTAGGTGAAGAATTGATTTTGTGATATATGAAAGAATTACGTTAATGCAATGATGTATACCCGCCATGATCTTTATTAGAATCTTTACTTGACATTGATATTATGATATGAAGATGAATTTATCTTCTACTATGTGCATTACACTTATTAATCGCATATAGAAAATAATGTCATATGGGCCGGGTGGGAGAATGTTAGATTTTGAAATCTAATATTATTATTAATATGGCTCATGTACATTTATTCCAATAATGTTGTAAGTCCACGTTATTGGGCCAATTAATTAAAAGGTAATTTATCTAATTTACACTATGATGGAAGGTGTATATATAAAGATAAAATGTTAGGGATTGGTCATCTCTATGCCTAATCAAATAGTATTTTCTCTCCATCAAGAAGGCTAATAAAATGATAAGGAACGCTGAGAGAGAGAAACACAATCCAAACAAAATTGCCCTACTGAATCAACGTCATGGATCAACATATGTTATCTTAGCTTTAATGTTATTGTGAAGATCATATAGTTCAAAGATCTTAGCTTTCTATTAATCTATACAATATTAGGGTTTATTGTATAATCATGCAAATATTAAGAATTTACACTAGTGTGGTCTTAGCCTTGTACACTCTGAAACTTAAGTCAGTGCTTAGTTCGAATGAAGAAGAGCTAAGGAGAGACTTTTTTCACATAATAAATCGTTCTCCTTTGGGAGAGGGTTGTCATTTATTTATAGAATGGGATTGGGAGTGCAAACTCTTCCTTGGCCTCCTCTCCGAGTTGGGAGGAGTTCGCCTGGAAACTACTTTCCTCTGGGCTTTAAAAGACCCAGAAGGCTTTACTTTCCCTTTAGGTCTTAAGAGGTCCAAGAGGAGAGAAGTGGATTTCAATCTCCAATTGGACTTTAAGGGTTTCATAAAGGAGACTAAGTTAGACTTAAGTCGGTTTCTTCCCCATAACAAATTTTATAATTCAAATTTATAAAAATTAGCGGAAAAAGCCAATAGTTAAGGTAGATTAATGTAATTAATATATGTATAGTTAAATAGTTAAAATATTTATTTTGTCTATTTAAGTTCGAAGGTTGAATCACACTCAGGGACGGATCTAAGTTGGGGCCTAGGGGCACGTGCCCTCCTTAATTTTTTTTTCTTTTTTTAGTTTAACCCTATAGTTTATTGAAAACTGCTAATATTTTTATATAATCTTGGCCTAAAAATTTGATGTGTCCCCCTTGGCATGTTGGTCACATGCCTTCTTAAAAATAATTAAAATAGGTTTTTTTTTTCCTTTTTGCATTTTAAATTTTCTATTTTTATTGTGATACAATTTTTCTTTTCTTTTTGACATTTTCTTTCAAATAAATTTCTCTCTAGTTTTTTTCTCTTTCTAAATTTCGCTCTCTAATTTTTATTTTTCTTTTTTTTCTAATACATCTCTCAGTTTTCTTCTTTAAAATTTTTTATATTTTTCTCAAACTTTTCACTCTCTAAAATTTATTTTCTTCAAACTTATTTATATATCTGATATATTTCTCTTTAAAATATCTTTGTTTATATTTTATCTCTCTCTAATTTATTAAGACTCTATCTACCAAATATTTCTATTTTATTCTAAAATTTTCTTTTTAAATCTTCTCTCACCGTAACTTTCTTTAGCTTTCTAACAAATTTTTTTTTTGTTTAACAAATATTCTATTTTCAATTTTTTTGTCCTTCAAAGTTTTTCTTATTCTCTCCAACATTTCTAATTTTTCTATCTTTTATTAAATGTTTTATCCAATATATCTCTAACTTTTAACTCTTATTCATTTTTTTCTCTTTCTAACTTTTCTCTTTACAAAAATTTATTTCTATGATATCTCAACTTTTCAAATAACATTTCAAAAAATATAAACAAAAAAATTGTCGTACAAACGGTCTTTAATATTACATAATTTTAATATTTTATACTAATAAATCTAAAACTATATTTTATTTGTACCTTCAACATAAATTTTTAGATTTATCACTAATAATAATATATTTAAAATGATATTCAATCTGTATATCCGAACATAAATTTTTAGATATGTTCCTAATAGGCTCAACTAAATGCAAATTGTATAGAGGGATGCAGTACTTGAGAGAGACTAAAGAGGCGTGCCGGCGTGAACTGTTGTGGAATTATTATATGGATAAGATTATTTTAAATTGATAATATATTAATTTTTTTCATTTAAGAATGTCAAATGAAACCGTTTTTTTTTTCTTCTTCTTGTTTTTCGCAATGAAAAAGTCAAAAAGAAATTAAGAAAAAGAAACAAACCAATTGAGTGAAGAATAGTGATATTTGTTAAAAGTATGTTTCCTGCTAAAAAGTTGTTGATTTAAATTTTTACTGGTTAAACTGAAAATAATAATAATATTAATAATAATAAAATAAATAGAAGAATGAATTAAATAATTACATTTGTGTTAATCGAATAATTTAAATTTATATAGTAGTTATTTGGACTTGTGCATTTTTATCACAAGATTCATTGGCACTTCCACGGAAAGGATTCACGGGACCCAGCTGACCCGTGTCAGACCAATGCCAGCTCCCAAGTTTCTATACTCAATTCAATATGGGTTAATATTTATGTTTGATTTTGATTTTCGTCTTCACTTGTATTTTGGTTCAATAACTCTATTTTAATTATTAAACTTTTAAAAATAATTATTTTGACTCTTGTCATTTATCTATCGTTAATTGTATAACAGATTAGTTGTTTAATGAGTAGATGATGCGAGTCTGACTTCAAAATTTAAATACGTCTATTAACATAATGTGATGCACTGAAGCTATATAAGTTAGTTGAGTTAGGTATTGAATGAGATTAACAATTAATGATGAATTTTTGTACAAAGGACTTAGTTAGTAAAAATCAAAGAATGAGATTAACAATCAAAGAATTTTGTACAAGTATACAAATCTCATAAAATCAAACAATTAACAATTCTTTTAAATCATTTTTCCAAACGAAAGTCTTATCTAAAGTAAAAATTGCAACGTTAATTCAAAGTTCAGATAGAAATCATAATTACAAGTATACAAGTCTCACCCTCCATGTTGTTAATTTTTTTTTAAAAAAAAAAAAAACTTGAATTTGAACCAACTGAAAAGTTGGATTAAAAAATTGATTTGCTTTAATGAATATGGAGTAAAAATTGGTTCTCTTTTTTCAAAGAAAATCGTAATATTTAGTGCTTACCACTTTTGGCTATATATTTATATTAAAACGAAGCCAGCTCGATGTTCTTGGACTTTAACTCTATGTCTCTTTTCTCGAGAAAAAGGATAGATTTATGGAAAGAAGGAAACGTAATGGAAATTATAACACCAATTTTCTATTAAAAAAAGAAAAGAAATTGGTATACACATATAAGAAAGAGGAGGAAAGTAGAAATTGCATAATAATGTTTTCAATAAAAAGTTATTTGAAAATCATTATCATAAGGTACGATTTTACTATATTATTTAATAATAATCAGAGTTCCATGTAGCTCTTTTTAGTTGATAATTTAAGATGAAAATTAAAATTTCTTATCTTTTGATTAAAAATATAAGTTTAATTAGTTGAATTATGCTAGATTGTCAAAATTCCACCTAATATTGATTTTTTTTTACAAATTCTTATAAATAGAATCGTTTCACCAAATTTAAGTAAAAATTATCATTCCGGTAAAACATCTTGTAAGAGATCTTGATTTTGGATAAATATTTTTTTAAGTAAATCATTCAATGTCACATCAATAGTCTGAAAGTTCACTTTTTATGTGTGCTTTTTTATTGTGTTGGATGTTTTTCTTTTCTAATTGAGTTTGGACATTTAATTTTGGTAAGATATTCGTTTAAATTAAATTGACTCAATAAACTAAACAAAAGGATAAAAAAAAAGAATTCTTTAATAAAAAGTACGTAAGTACACATGTATGAATTTTTTGACATTACTTTAGAAAATAAAAATACACTTAAACAATTCCTTGAAACAAATTCAATTTCAATTCACACTTACTTTGTTCCTATACTTAAATAGTATCATAGATATCACAAAAGCGATCACCTTTGATCCACACAAACCAAAGCTTCCAAAAGCACCCCATTAATTACCATTCCATTCATCTGATAAATCCTCCCCGCCCCCCAGATTAAAAAAACAACCAGACGAAAAGCAAAATCCAAGTATTAAATTTATCTGACCACTCCGCAGTTTAGCCGGACATCTTCTCCGGCGCCGGCGATGCGACTCATTTTCACCATCGATTTCACAAACGCCTTCTCAAACCGCCGCTGTTCATCGGCGAACTGAGAAACCAAAGCCTTCGTTTTGGGAGTAGAAAGCAGAGATTGATCTGAAGAAAAAATGCTCTGCCCCTGAAGAAGCAGCTTGAAATATGCATTGTCAAATACAGTGGAAGTTGAATCCATGGCGGAGCCGGCGTTTTTTACCTTGTTGTGCGCCGGACATACCCTCCGGAGCCCGGCCGCGAACCCCGCCTGCAGCGATGGGTCCACGTCGAAGCTCGAGTTGAAGTTGTGGATTCTGTTCTGGAACGACGAGCAGTGGGCAAATCCCAATGTGTGTCCGCCTGTAAATATATCATAATTTATCAGCTTAAATTCTTAAATTTAGTTACAATATAATGTGACATCATTCGAATTCATGTAATATCATTTTTTTTCTTCTCTCAATTAATATTGATATTCACTTGTCGGTAGCTGTAGCTTTGATTTAACGTTGAAGAAGATGACCTGAAAGAGCGACGAGATTTTTTACCGAAAGGCCCCTCTGAGAGAAGCTCTGTTGGAGTTGAGAGAAGTTGAAAGTGGGAGCAGGCAATTGTCTGGTTTCACTTGCTTTTGAGATTCTTCCATCTTTCCTTCCTTTTGGAACTTCCCAATGAGGACCTCCAGACTGGTTTCAATGGTAGATCATTCAAAATTCAAGCTTCAATAACACAAACACGAAACGAGAAGGGAAGAAGGAAAGAAGAGGGATCATCGCTTAAAAAAACATTAAGATTATATATATATAAAGTTCGAAGGTAAGTTATTAGTTTGATTCGTGAAAATTTCTAACTCTGCCTCGACGGTATAAATACAAAAAATGAGTATTTGGTTACAAATTACCAGGACAACAGCGTCCCGAGCAGCGAGGGCCAAAATATCAGCACAAGAAACGAGGCCGGGACAGGCAGATTCAATGGCCTTCTTGGCATTGTCAATGACATAAAAAGCATGCAATGATACATTGGGAGGGCCATCTTTTTCGGCAGTGTTCTTGCCCTTGGAGTCAAGAAGCACAGAGCCATCACAACCCTTGAAAACAAAAAGCCTCACAAGAGATTAGAATCTTTACAAACTATTATGTGATGTGAATTGATATGATATCTTACCCTGTTTCTTCTTTGTGCTATAATTTTGCTTACTTACTCTGATGAAACAGTCATGGAAGTGCATTCGGAGCAGCGCGGCCGGGACTGTCTTGTCGTTAACGGTGGCTACGTGGACTTCTCGGGCGACGATGGACTCGAGATTGGGGCATGTGTGGTCGTAGTAGTGGTAGGTCAAGGCATCATTTAAGGAGGGAAGGAATGAAAAGGAGAGGAGAAGAAAGGTGAAGATGACGTGAGACATTGGATTCAAGTTTTGATTTGGAGAGCGTTTGATGGTGAGGGAGTGAAGGCGAGGGGAGTTATTTATATGTATGGAAAGAGGGGGAAATTAAAGATGAGGGAAGGGAAATGAGAGTGGTTATAGCGATGGTTGTTAGAATATTTGGTGATCTAAAACCAGTGTGTTTGGGTGGAGTTGTGATGTTAGAGCAAAGAGCTTTGGAAGGGGCAGAATTGGGACTGGGCCCTGTCGCTTTCTTTTTGTTGAGTTTGCAAAAGGGAAAATTATAATTGGTGTCAAAATTTGTTACTATATTTGCAAATATGTCACGTACAAAAATACTTTGTAAATATGACAAATATTGAAAATTCTATATATCACCGATAGATGCTTATTAGTGATAGCATTAATAGATATATATCGTTGATATATCAGTTTTATGTCTATTAGTGATAGAAATCTATCACTGCTAAATCAATTTTACTTCAATCAGTGATATGTCTATCAGTAATAGATAATTTTTACATTTATCAGTAATATAAGTCTATCAATAATCAGTGATAAATCAATAATTTTTTTT
>JAOANK020827430.1:0-10552 GCA_026257165.2 Telfairia occidentalis | reverse complement strand
GGTGTGTTCTTTGAGCAGCGTGGTGAGAGTGACTTATATATTCACTCAATAAACCTAGTGTCTTGGGAATGCATTCAATTGAAGAGCTGGGAACACTCCTATACGAGATGGAATTCACAACCACTCAATAATGGAAAGTACAAAGTGTGCATCTTCCCATATTGAGTGTATATATAAATGATTTCCTTAATGTGCTGGTTCGGGACTTAGATAATAGGTTATCTGTCTTCTTGATACCCAAAGAAGGATTTTTCCATGATGAGATTCATGGAAGGCTATCCATTAGAGAATCAGTGGTACTTAAGGAGTAAGACGTGGGGCCAGGAGAAAAACGATAATTTCACCCAACTAGAACCACGAGTCACTTTGTGAATGATCAAATGAACTGTTATGGTAATATTCGTGGACATAACTCATCTATTGTGTGGGAGTGCAATCTCGAGTTTATAGTGGAGTTACCTTGGGTTAATAATGTGATTAGTTAGTTGAAGAGTTTGACTAACCAATCTTAACCATTGCAGCTCAAATCTGTAGTTCCATAATATCCCTTTGCTAGCTCGTTGTCTCTACAACGAACACTTGATTGAGAGAAAAATTAAATAATAGAGATTATTTAATTTTTAATTAAATTATTTAATTTGGATATTAATAATAAATTAGATTTATTATTAATTAATTACAAATTGAAATAATTTAATTTGGATATTAATAATAAATTTGATTTATTATTAATTACAAATTGGGATCAATTAATTTGACTATTAATAATAAAATTAGATTTTTTATTAATTAATTAGAAATTAGGCTAATTGGACTTTGGAAGTCCAATTGGATAGTTGGACCAACTTTATGCTCCATTACATAGAAAAGGAGTCCATTGGATTTTGAAAGTCCAATAGAGCACGACTCAGTATTAGGATCCACGGAAGAGTACATAAACTCAAACCCATGAGATGAGAGCTGAATAATTAATTATAGAAATTAAAAAAAGTTTTTAATTTTCATAATTAAATTAAAAGCTCTTAGGATTTTGGCTTTATATAACAAAACTTATAATAAAAAACTAAGTAAGAAAAAAATCATGGCCTCCCTCTCCTCCCTTTCCTCCCAAGAACAAGAAAAAAATTTGTTTTCTTTTGAGTTCTCCCAAAAAGGTGCGCACACATTAGTTCGTAGTAGATCGATGATATCTCGGAAGATCATGTGGAGTCCCTTCAACGATCTGTTACCTTTGTGACATCCCAAAGGTAAGTTTTTTTGAAAAATATTTTTGTAAAAATCCTTTTAATCAAAAGTTTCCATGACGATCTACATTCTATAATCAATGCACCTGCTTCCACTGCTCTGGGTTCCGAATCGGATCCAGGTAATTTCCTTACATGTTGTTGATTGAGAATGATTTGAGTTCTTGTTAAATTTTTTCAATTTGAATGAATGAATGAATTGAATGAATGATCGCTTGGTTGTGTGCTAAAAAGTAGACTTTTCATACTTGCTTGTTGACACTATGAGAATCGATGATTTGCTGTGATGGGTTTGTGAGTTGAAATAGTGGAAATTAGAAGGCATATTTCTGATGTGAGTCATGTTGAAATCATTTTTGGATTCCTTTGTTTAGGGTCCTGAAGGCTTAGAGTGTCATTAATGAGGTTATGCTTTAGATGTCTCAAAATAGTCTAATTATTGAATAAGTGGACTTCTAGATTAAGTGGCATGTGTTGAAAAAGAATTGTACTGAAAAAGTGTCTAAAGAGGTTACTCCTCCTTTCTTGATGTGCAATTAATCAGAAGTACTCATGACACCCATGAGTTACCTTTGCACAGAAAACACTGAAAGAAAGCGAGTATTGTTTTAGGATAGACATGCTGCTCATAATATAATATTCGACACCTAGAAAGTGGGGATAAGCCAAAATGAAGGTAGCACATCTTGATTAGGCTTCTCTTTTAGCAAAATAGAAAGGTTTGATGTTTTGCTCCTAGTTGGATACCCAACACATAGGAAGTGAGAGTAAGCCAGAACGAAGGTGATACATCCTTTCCTTCTAGCAAGAAAGAAAAAGAAAGAAAAAAAGAAAAAAAAATAGAGTAAAGCAAAAAAAAAAGTGACAAAGAAAGAAAAAGTTTTCCTTAAGCTACCTTAAGTTAGAAGCCTTCACTTAACAATGATTTAAGGCAACCTAGGAAAAACCTTATTAAATGCACTCTGAGCTTATAAGAACTAGAACGGGATGAGCTTGCACACACACACAAGGGATGGTAAGCATTAACCTTGAACCGTCTCACTAATAAAATGTGCTTGAACGTTTCTTTTATTGTGCCCATTACATTTCATTGTGCATTGAGATAGAAGTCTAAAGCATGTAAATATTAGACTTCTCTATGTTTGAGGTAGTTGATAGCACTTCAAAAGTGCTATTTTAGGGCCTTAGATTTAGTAGTTTTGTGGGTTTTCATGTGTGCTTCGACGCTTTACTTGTTGATTTTGTAGGAACCGAGTATTTTGAGGAAAAAATATGGATCTCGTGCTGTTCGGGTTGAAAAATGAGCCTAAGAAGAGTAATTTTGGCCAAAACAAGTGGAAACCTAAGAGAATAGCGTCATAATGCCGACCTAAGGCATTGAGATGCCCAAAAGAAGAAGAGAAGCGTGCTGTCAACAAGAGAAGAAGATTGGTGCCACAACTCCATTAGTGTTGGAATATGAGCGTGCGTGCCCCCCATGGCATTCAAAGTAGCATCAAGACATTACTTCAAGCGTTTGGACGACACGACTTATTGTCTGCCCTAATGTATTTTGTCGTGCATCGCTTCCTTGTGTTATTTTGGGGCAGCGTTGAGATGCTACCCCTAGTGTCTCGAAGCTGACGCTTGAGACTTGAAATGCAAAATTACATTTTAGGTTTCGGGGAGTTTGATTTTTAGATCGTTTTTTGTACGATTCTATAGGAACAATGCGATTTTACACTTGGCATTCATGTTGAAGCTGATTTGGAGGTTTCTTAAGTGTTCAGGGTGAAAGTCGAGAGGCAAGAGAGGAGAAGAATAGACCCAAAAGTCTTCTTTTCTCTCCACTTTATTTTGTAAAACTGTTGTATAGGTTGTTTGGGAATTATTTTTGTTATGGTTTGTAGCTAAACTCATTAGATTTAGGGTGTTGTATGTTATATGGACAATTAATTAGTTGATTAGATTCTTAAATGAATTACTTACCATTTTTTCCTAAATTTCAGCCCTTAATGTTTGTATTTATTTGTCCAATGAATGTATTGTTGCTATTTTTACTGTCTTGCTAGAGAGAGAGGGTAGTAAATGAGACATAGGGGTTTAGAAATATGTTTCTCTATGTGCGAAAGTGATAGGAGAGCGTGTGAGGTTCGTGATAGGTTATTTGTTTGCTGCTTTTAATTTCTTATTGCAGACATCGAATAGAAAATTTTTAGTGAGGGTTGGTGGACCTCGGAGGGGAAGTTCGAGTTTATAAACCTTAGACTTAGAAAATTGGGAATTGAATGCATCTCTCGAGTTTAATTGTTTGGTTAATTGCACTGTTTATAACGCCAATACCTTAGAACTACTTGTTTCTTGATTTTTTCCATTACTTACGTGCCTTTTAGCATGCTCCTTTTATTTGATTTTTAAATTAGATTCGTCGCATGAGCTTTCATTTCCCTAAATAAAATTGAGAATTAATATCTTGGTACTAAATAGAAGTAATAACCTGATTTCCAAATAATGATACTTGGCTTTAGGACCGTTTTACATTATAATTTGACCTGTGCACTTGCAGCAACATATTAAGCTGCGATCAAGTGGTGAGGCTTCGAATGCGTTCCTTGAGGCAGTACCATGGACAATAGCCATAGCGGTTAGAGGGAGTTCAGAATGAGCTTGCTGGGTGGATTTTTCTTGAGCTTCCAAGGACAAGGAGTCATTGTAAGTATGAATTGATGTACGAAAAACACCAAAATTTGTAGATAATCCATTTAATGTATGAACTAAAAGCCATTCATCTTCAATTTTTCTCGAGATAGCTGCAAATTTATACATGATCTTCTTGATTCGGCAAGTATAATTCTCGAGACTTGGAAGAATAACAATTTTAACGAGAAATCTACAATTCTAGAGATGAGGCAGAGCCAACAGCGTGAGCTAGAGCAGAAGTAGACAAAGTAGCATTGTGGAGAGTTATTAAATCTTGATCGCAAGAGTCCCATTTGAGAAAATCATAAACTTACTTGTAGGAGTGCCAAAAACACACGCAAACTTTGCTGGTGCCGTTGAAATCTCCATAAGACGTAGTTAGAGGAATCTAAACTAATGGAGACAAGGTTGCATGTATTGGAGAGGAGAAATAGAGGGGAGGAGGAAGTAGAGAAAGTTACGAGGGAAGGAGATGACCCATCGACCATTCTGTTGTCAACGAATAGCGAGTAGAGAAAGTGGAAAATAAATTAATTAATTAATTTGGAGACCTATAGACTTGTGTCTGCAGGCTCTGATACACCATGCTAAGATTGAAATAATTTAAATTGTATATTTGATTGATGCAAATGCTATTGGATGTACAAGTATTTATATAGGAAGGGATTTAATCACTTGATTAAATATGACAGAAAATAACAAGATTCAACACATAAATCTTACTAAATATAAAATATCTAAACAAATCTTAACAGTTAAAAGAAAAAAGATTAACATTGATGCTGTAAAGTCTATAATGTGTTTGGTGTGGAGAGTTCATATGGATACACAGATTGAGACCATTGGGGATAATGTTTTTATTATATAGTTTGGATCAAAACTTGAAAAGGGGAAGGATTATGAATGGTGGTCCTTGAAGCTTTGATAAGTCTTTGTTTCTATTAGTTCCTCAACAAGAGCTACAAATTTACGTGATTTAACTTTTACACGTACTGCATTTTAGATCCAAATCCATAATGTTCTGTTTAATTGTATGTCCAAGGAAGTGGCTATGAATTTGGGTATTGTTGTGGGAACTGTTGAGGAAATTAAATGTGTAGCTAATAGTTGTAACGTCCCGTTATTTGAATTAGTCATTAATAGGTATTATTTTTTTTTAGATTTACTAAATGATTGAGAATTAATTGTATTAATTAGACAAATTTTTGGAGTTACGAATTAATTGGTTTTATTTAGGAAAGATTAGAAAAAGATTATGAAATTTATTAGGATTTTATTTTTGGATGAAATAAGTGATAAAAGAAGATAAAAGAAGATGAATTTTATCTTTTAGGAAAAGGAAAATAGTTAAAGATAATAGCCATTTTGAATTCATATCAAATTACATTAGGATTAGGGTTTATGGAAAATTTTACAAATATGTATGTTATGAAACCCTAACCACCAAGCCTTTTCTTTTCAAAAGAAAATTTCCCTTCTCTTTTTCCCTCTCCCTTTCATGCCAAACTCCTCCTTCATCATTTATCTCTCATGCATTCACTCTCTCTCTCATCCTCCCATCAGCGGCGAAGCGTAAGCAATAGTAGCGACAATTCCAAATAAAAAGCTCGGATAACTGTTAGAAGAGCTTAGGCTAGACTATTAAGGATTTATAGGCTTATTAAGAAACTAATGTAAGTGGCTCTACTCTCGGATAAGCTTCCTTTTTGGTGGCTCAATCATAAGAACTCGAAAGTTAAACATGCTTGACTTGAAGCAATCTTATGTTGGGTGACCTCCTAGGGAATTTACCTAGGAAGCATGTGAGTGAGGACAAAGCATGGTAGAAGGGCTTGTGTTGGTCTGTGAGGGTAGTCTTCACTATGGCAAGCAACTCAAGTAATGTTGGTAGTGTGGCCAGGTCCAGGGGATGCAGGGGAATGCCGAGGCCACAGTAGGTGTCGAATTCGGATTCCGAATCCTTATCCGAATCTTGGGCCTGTGGCCTTTGTGCTAGGTTGAATGAATGATTGTTTTGTATTGTACTATATGATGACTTGCTGCATATTATGTGTGATATGATCTTAAGCATGACATGTATGATTCTTGTATTTTTTTTGTTAATTGAATACCATGAGCATGATGTGTTGTTAAATTTTTTTGGGACCTATATATCTCCACATCATACTTCACTGGACTCATAAAATTTGACATATTTGCTTCAATTCTTATGAAGTTTATAAATAGTGAACACCTCACACTATTTACACTATCCTAGCCCATTTCAAGAAATCTTTTATGATGTGGAAGTTCAGACAATCTTGCAACCACAGAGCATACTCATAAATTCAAGAAACTAGAAACCAAAGCTCGTATACCACTATTGCAAGAGCAAGCAGAAAAATAAATTGAGAAATTTAAAAGAAAACACTGTACATAAGAATTTACGTGAAAAACTATAAGCCCAGAGAAAAACCATGATCCACTATTAAGAAACTCCACTATGTAAAAAATTGTTATAATCACATATAAATTCTCTTCCCAACCTCAACTACGAAAACACTCTTTCAAAGTTTTATACCACTCGCCTCTTCTCCCCATTATCTCAAACAAGAGAATACAAGAAAGAAAGATAAGTAGAGCTAAGTACAACAAGCTAAAGTGTTTCTAATTGGGATGAGTGAAACTAAAGCCTATAGGCCTCCTATATAGCGCTTGGAACCCATCACTTCATATAACCTTTCAAATATGAGATTTCTACTCATCTAATATTTTTTCAAAAAATCGAACAGAATATAGCAAAAGATCTCTTGAAATTCTCTTTTGGAAACATTACATAGTAAATGCACTATAGACCAATCTGAACATAATTCAACTAGTTAAGTCATATATCGTCAATCAAAAGGTCTCAGGTTCAAATCCTCATCCCTACGTATTGTTGAACTAAAAAAAGAAGAGTAAATGCATTATAGTAAATCCTTGAAGGCCCAAAATATTTGATTTTGAACAAAATAAATAAATAAATAAATAAATAAAATTTATTGTCATTATGATTTTTCTTTAGAGGTATTTACATAGATAACATAAATAAAAATACATTTATAAATATAGCAAAATGTTTATTATTTTACAAAATAGCATAATTTAAATCAAAGTCAAATTTCAATGTAATGTACACACATTAAAAAAAGTCAAACGTATACTATATTAAAAAAAAAACTGAAAAGTTGTGATATTTTTAAAAATACATATTAATTTTATGGCTAATGTGAAATTTTATTTTTTCTTTTAGTCTTGTTAGGTACATGAACTTAAGTTAATTGTTGAAGTGATAGAGGTCTATCAATGACATATATATATCACCTATAGGCATATAAATGCTCTATCAGTGATAATAGAGGTTTATTAATGATAGACATATTTCACTGATAAATGTAAAAATAGTTTTCAGTGATAGACTTCTATCAAATGTTATTACTAATACATGTAGTTTATAGGGATGTCTATCAATGTTATCATCTTCTTGACTTAGTTTTCATCTTGTAAATTCCTCGTGCTCTCTTTAATTACTCATTTCCTTGGTTTTTGTCATAACTATATTGTCAATCAGAACATAGCTTAGGGGATAAAGGAATGTACTATCATCGCAGAGGTCGATGGTTCGATCTCTCATCCCTGCCAATGTTAAATTCAATATATATATATATATATATATATATATATATACATACATACATATCATAACTATATTAGTTTTCGATGTGTCCTAATGTTATGAAATCAGTGAGAGAGAATCAATTACTCGCAAAGATAGATTTCAATATATTGATGAGTGAGTAGGCAGTGGCTATATATAAGCCATCTAATGAATAGTTAAATACAACAAAAATTAACTAGTCTTTTTAATAGAAATAATAGCCCTCCCTAATCCTTGATTAGTGATTAGTCTTCACATCCTCCCATAAACCAACGGTCATTGGGTTGTGAACATTGAGCTTGGATTTCAAATTACAAAAATAGAGGATGATAACGACTTGGTAAATATATCAATAGGTTGGGCAGAGGATGGAAGGTGTTGAACTGATAGCTTGCGTTGAAGTACTCAATCTCAAACAAAGTATATGTCCAACTCTACCCGCTTCATTCTTGAATGAAGGACATGATTGACGCAAGTGAACAGCTCCAAGGTTGTCACACCATAAGATGGGTGTGCTTGAATATATGTGTAACTCAGCCATTAAAGTTTGTACTCGAACGTGATATGATACGCTGCTTCTTTGTTCCCCATGTGACCAAATTTTTGCAAAGGAATATACAAAAGCCAGTTGTAGACTTTCGGTCATTAGGATCTGATGCCCAATCAGCATCAGCAAAGCCATTAAGTCTCAAATTTGATGGTTTCTTAAGTAGTAGACCATGTGTAGAGGAGCCTTTTACGTATCTAAGAATTCTCGTCACTGCTTTCCAGTGAATCATGGTGGGGGCATGCATGAACTGACATACTTTGTTCACGCTGTAGGTGAGATTGGGTCAAGTGATTGTGACATACTGTAAGGCGCCTACGATGCTTCGGTACAACTTAGTGTCAGGAAACCTTTCTCCTCCAATGTAGACATAACCTTTCCACTAACCATGGGTGTGTGTATTGAATTAGCGTCAAACATATTTGCTCTTTGAAGGAGATCAATAATATATTTAGTTTGGGAGATAAACATACCATCATTTTTGGGATTGGATACTCCCATACCTAAAAAATAGCTTAGTATACCAAGGTCCTTGAGTGCAAACTGCTTGTGTAGGAGAGAAATCAGACTTAAAATTTTAGTAGGGGAAGATCCTGTTACCACAATATCATCTACATATATTTGGATGTAGCAGTGTTGTCCATCTTTATATCAAAACATGAGTGATGGATTAGCCTTCGAATTAAAAAAACCAACCGATTTGAGGAACGTTGACAGCCTCTCAAACCAAGCTCTAGGAGTTTGTTTGAGACCATATAGTGCTTTTTGCAAGCTGTAGTAGACTTATTATTAGTTTCAAAACCAGGAGGTTGCTCCATGAATACTTCTTCATTGAGAATGCCATGTAAAAAGGCATTGTTTATATCCAACTATTGAACTGACCAGTTGTTAGCTAATACATAGTATAAGAGAACTCTAATGGTAGTTTGTTTTACCATAGGACTAAACGTCTCTATGTAGTCTACATCAGGCATTTGATGGAATTCTTTCGCCACCAGCTGTGCCTTGTATCTTGAGAGAGATCCATCAAAGTTCTTTTTTATTTTAAACACCCAACGACAACCTATAATTCTGTGATTTGAAGTCTAAGGTACCAGTGACCATGTCTAATTTTTGATAAGTGCATCAGACTCTTCTTTCATAGCTTGGACCCAATGAGGACAACGAAGAGCATCCTTTATTGTGGTGGGTTCAACATCAAGAAACTCAGTCAGCAACACTTTGGGACGAAATATTCCATTCTTTGAGCGAGTAATCATTAGATGAGTGTTAGTAGTCTGACATGTGCTTGCTTCTGATATATGATCACTTTGTGGAATGATAGCTGAAATGTGATGTGTAGGTTCTGCAGTGTTATTAGTTGGTGAATGTGAAAATATTGGAGAATTAGCATGGAGGGATGAGAGAATTTTCAAGTGAATGACTAGTTTGAGGTGATTATGGTAAGGAAGTTAGAGTAGTTGTAGATGTATTCAAAGGTATATTGAGTTGATAGATAGTAGGGGATTGGATTATGGAAATAGATGAAGTAATATGATTTTTTGTTGAAGGAAATTTAGGGATTTGAAGAGAATTTGGGGTGGCATATGGCAAAGAATGTTCATCAAATCGAACACTCCTTGATATGTATACTTTGCCTTGGTTATTTAAGAATTTATATCCTTTGTGGATATTGCTATACCCTAAGAATAAGCATGGCGAGGAACAAAACTGTAGTTTATAGTTATTGTAGGGACGAAGACATGAAAAACAAAGGCAGCCAAAAGTTTTAAGAGAAGAGTAAATGGGTTTCATACCAAAAAACTTCTCCATTGGACAAAGATCATTTAGGACTGTAGTTGGAAGCCGATTGATTGTATAAATAGGTGTTGAAAAAGCATCATCCCAAAACTCAAGTGGCATAGAGACTTGGGATAAAAGAGTAAGACCCATGTCAGCAATGTGCCTATGTTTTCTCTCAACAATCCTATTTTGTTGGAAGGTATATGGACAAGACACTCTATGGATGATGTCATGTTTTTGTAAGAATGGCGAAAGTGATCTAAACTCTCCCCCCAGTCAGTTTGTAACATTCATATAGGTGATCCAACAAGTTTTTCAACATGGCATTTAAATGATATAAAAGTGGAGTAAGCTTCAAAATTAGATTCTATGAAGTAGATCCATGTATACCTAGAATATAGATCAACAAAACCAAGGTAGTATTTGTATCCATTTCTTGAGGATTTTATGGCTGGTCCCCAAATATATGATTCAATTAGGTATAAAGGTGCAAGTGTTTGTGTTTGAGATGGTGTGAAAGGTAAAGAATGAGTCTTACCTATTGCACAAGCATGACATAGTTTAGGTGAAATAGAAGAAATTGATATATTGCATTGTCTAAGGACTTTCTTTACAATGGGTATG
>JAOANK020827322.1:0-10552 GCA_026257165.2 Telfairia occidentalis | reverse complement strand
GCCAGTAGTCATATGCTTGTCTCAAAGATTAAGCCATGCATGTGTAGTATTAAATGAGATTTCCAATGAAACTATAGAAAAATCAGCAAGAGTTGTTGATCAGGCTGGTCCACCAACAAAAGTTGTTGATCAATCACATCCTTCTCAAGATTTGAAAGAGCCTCGACGTAGTAGGAGGGTTATTCATCAACCCGACTGTTACATGGGTTTAAGTGAAACCCAACAGTCATATCTAATGATGGGTTAGAGGATCCATTGTCCTATAAACAAGCAATGAATGATGTGGACCGGGATCAATGGATTAAAGCCATGAACCTCGAAATGGAGTCTATGTACTTCAATTCACCGTCGGAAGTTGTAGATCAACTAGATGAGGTGAGACCTATTGGTTGTAAGTGGATCTACAAGAGGAAACGAGATCATGTCGGTGAGGTATATACCTTTAAGGGTCGAGTTGTTGCAAAGGGTTATTCCCAACTTGAGGGGGTGGACTATGAAGAAACCTTCTCTTCTGTTGTCATGATAAGGTCGATTAGAATACTGTTATCTATTGCCACATATTATGAGTACGAAATATGACAAATGGATGTCAAGATTGCTTTTCTGAATGGTTGTCTTGAAGAGAGTGTCTATATGACTCAACCAGAGGGGTTTATTGAACAGGGTCAAGAGCAAAAGGTATGCAAGCTTAAAAAATCTATTTATGGGTTAAAACAAGCATCTAAATCTTGGAATATGAGGTTGATGTTGTGATCAAATCTTATGGCTTTGAATAAAATGTTGATGAACTTTGTGTCTGCAAGAGGATCATTAACTCTGCTGTAGCTTTCTTGGTGTTATATGCAGATGATATCCTTCTCATTGGGAATGAGGTAGGATTTCTAACTGACATAAAACAATAGCTATCGACCGAATTCCAAATGAAAGATTTGAGAGAAGCTCAGTTTGTTCTTGGAATCCAAATAGTTCGGAATTGTAAGAACAAAACATTAGCCATTTCTCAGACATCATATATTGACAAGATGTTGTCTAAATATAAGACGCAGAATTCCAAATGAAGGATTCATTTGTCTAAGGAAGAGTGTCCTAAGACACCTCAAGAAGATGAGGATATGAGAAGTATTTCATGTGCATCAGCAATTGGTAGTTTGATGTATGGCGTTAAGAATATCGTCAAGTATCTTAGGAGAACGAGGGACTATGTGCTTGCGTATGGAAGTAAGGATTTGATTCTTACGGGATACACTGGCTCGTGTTCACTCTAACTGGAAAAGCCATAGTTTGGAGGAGTATTAAGCAAAGTTGTATTGTTGACTCCACCGTGAAAGTTGAGTATGTAGCTATTTGTGAAGCAGCAAATATTGTTGACGCATTTACGAAGGCCCTATCGGCTAAAGTGTTTGAGGGTCATCTACAGAGTTTGGGACTCAGAGTTTTATAATCTAGGGCAAGTGAGAGAAAGTCTTCGGTATGAGATGCCCTAGTTTATTGTATTTATTATTTTCTCTCTCTCGACTCAACAACATTTTGCACACCACTGGAGTTTTAGTCCAAGTTGAAGTTTGTTGGGTTTTATGTCCTAAAACTCATGCTATGTAAATGTTGTGAACATATTCTTATTTTCAATAAAGTAGTTATTGAAGTTGTTCAGTAAAGTTGTTATTGAATAAAGTAAATAGTTCAGTATAACTCTATAAATCCAATAAACTAAGAACCCATGACTATAAAATGAGTACTTGAACTATATGTATAGACATAAAAGTGGATCAGGTTTAAGTAAGTAGCCAAAACGGTTTATAGTATAAAGATTAGGTTGGGTATCGTCACCTAGGGACACCATTGGATACGACTCGCTTTGTATATGATACAAACGATGTGCTCCTGAACTGTTCATGTACAGACATACGAGTGGGGGCGTCCTATGCAATGAGTTTGCATAAGACCGGACTGCAAAATAATCATTGTTTCTTTATATCACCATTTACTTAAAACACTGACTAATTTCAAACTGATGACCTAGGTAACTCGATCTTAATCTTGAGCTAACTATGAACTTCTATTTATTCGGGATTATCCTTATATCTGCATGGGTGTGAGAGGCCCAACAGTGCCTACCCAATATGCCTTCTATTTCAGGGTAAGACTGGATAGATAGTTAGGGACATAGTTCTTCAAGATGGAATTCACTCCTACCCGACTTTAGGGATAATAGAGAGGTTATTTCCTTAAGTGCTAATTCCAAGTCTTGAACAAGGGGCCCCACCCTCTCATTGGCCCGAGAGGGAATCGGTTTAGTGGTTGGAATGCAAACCAAGTTGTTTATTAGAAGGTCAGTGGTACTTAAGGAGCAAGAGGTAATATAGGGGTAAAACGATAATTTAACCCGGCTAAGATTACGAACAACCTGTGAAGGGTCGACTTACTAATCATGGTTATATCAAATGGACAGAAATATATCTATAGTGAGGAGAGTGCAACTACGAGCTTTAGTGGAGTGACCCGTTAGTTAACGAATGTTGGTTCGCTAGCTTAAAGAGTTTAACCAGTTAACCTCGGATCGTTGGAGTTCATGATCTATAGGTCCATTAGGTCCCTCGGCTAGCTCACATCAGATAAAACCATAGAATAGTGAGGTGAATTGATTTGAAACGTTCAAATTTTATTAAGAAAATGAGCATTAAACATATTCGATATATTTAACGTCTCAGCGTTTAATTACAAATTAAACGTACAAGAAAATTTGAAAATAATATTTAAATGAGATTTAAATATTATATATATGAATAAGGATTCATATTTAGAAAAATTATTTTTTCGAAAAATCGAGATTAGTGGTTTTAATATTATTTTAATATTTGATATTAAAATAATATCATTAAATTAAAATTGGTTTTAATTTATAAGTTTCCTTTTATTTTGGATTTGATCAAAAATAAAATTGGAAACTAAAAGGAAAAATCAAGTTAGTGGAAAAATCCACTAATATGAATTTTCCTTACAAGTTTATGAGTTGTCATATTCTTGAGTTGCCACAAATCCCACTAATTGCATGAGATTGAGGTGTTAATCACTTATGCATTTGATGCATGCAAATTAGTTCTATAAACAGATGAATTTTCATTAATTTTTGTTGCCAAAATCCATGTGTTATAAGTGTTTGAACATATTTCTCGCATCAAATTCTCCTTGAATTTCACCTCGATTTGGATCCTGCAATTCGTTCTAAGGCCGAAGAATAGCCGAGAAGACTCTTGTGCTAGTCCAGCATCCGTTCGTGTTCAATTTCGTGGAGAATCGAGGACGATCTTGAGCTTCAAAGGTGAGTAACCTTACTTTTTGTTTTTACTCTTTTAATTAAGCATGTTTATCCTTTTATTTTTGTAAAGTAGAATGCAATTTTGATCCTTTTTTGCTGCACACACATGTTGTTTAATCCGTCAATAAGATGGTGATTGAGAAAGAAATAGGAAGTGCAAAGAAAAGCGGTAGCAATGTTGTAGCAAAAGCACAGGCAGAAGATGAAATGCCTAGAATTAACTTGGCACCACAATTTATGTAGCACTTGAGAAAGAAAAATGATGAAGCATAGTTCAAGAAATTTCTCGATGAGCTAAAGCAGTTTCATATCAGCATCTCGTTCGTTGAGCCTTAGAAGAAAAGCCAAGATATGTTAAATTTTATAAAGACATTCTCACAGGAAAGAGGAAACTAGAAGAATATGAAACTATAGCACTCACCGAGGGATGAAGTGCCATTCTAACCCCAAAATGCCTAAAAAGATGAAGGATCGAAGAAGCTTCACAATTCCATACTCTATTGGAGAACAATATGTAGGTAATGTTGGAGTTGATGCCCTAAACCTTCGTCGTCTTGTAATTAATATATTCAAATTATTTATTTAATAAAATTAGAGTTATTTTGTTCGACATTTAGTGTGCATAAACTCAACCAACTAAACTAAGATCCAAGGTTATTCTATGAGAAACTTAAACATGTATGTGGGGACATACAGGCGGATCATTTTTAAGGAATAACCTAAATGGTCTGTAGTATATGGTTAAGGTTGGTGCCTTATCTTGGTGACACTATGGATATGACCCGCTTTGTGATTGTTGTTATAAAGTGTCACAAACGTTTCGATCCTAATCGTTCATGTAGAGATATTGAGTGGGGGTATCTTATATATGTGAGACATGTATAAGACCGGACCACGAAGTGATTCGTTTCTCAGTATAACACCGTTGCTGAAAGAGACTTACACTTTACTAGGATGATCATAGGCGACTCAACCTCAGTCCTGAGTCAATTGTGAACTCCAATCTGTGAAGGTAATCCTTTGATTAGTATGGGTGAGAGTGGTCGGATACGCCGACTCAATAAGCCTACCTTTTTGGGGATTTGTTTGAACAGGGAGTGGGGAACTCAATTGTACAAGATTGGAATTCAATCATTTAGAATTGCTCCCTTAAGAGCTAATACCGGGACTTGAATAATGAGGTGTCTCACCCTCTCACTGGCTAGAGAGGGGTCTAGCTCATAGTTGGATTATGACTATATTGCTCATTAGAGGTATGAGCGGTAATTAATGAGTTAGAGGTAGCACAGGGGCAAAATGATAATTTGACCCAGCTGTGATTACGAGCAATTGTGAAGGGTCGACTTACTGTTGATTGATTAAATCCATGGACACATAAACATATCTACAGTGCGAAGAGTGCAACTGTCTGTCTTTAGTGGAGTGACCGATACTTAATGAATGTTGATTAAACTTAGTTAAAGAGTTTAATCAATTAATCTCGTATCATTGGAGCTTCAAACTGATAGGTCCATAAGGTTCACTTGCTAGCTCGTAATGGATTGTGGAAGAAATAATATTTTGGGAATAGTTTGAATTGTTCAAATTATTTTGAGGGTACATAATATTTTGGGAATAGTATAATGTATATTTATACTTAAACCATATAATATGTGAGAATTTAAATTTTGAATAAGATTCAATTTTATATGGATGAGATTCATATAAATTCTATAGGTTAATAATTCAATATGAATATGATTCATGTAGAAACTACAGGTTAAAAGAGAGAGATATGCATTTAATGTGATTAATTTGCATATTATATAGTTAATTAATTATAAGATAATTAATTAATTATTTTGTTTTGTTATTATTAAAAAAAATCATTTTACGTGGGTAGTGGGGAGTTAACGTAACTCCCCTCCCATTCTCTCTCTCTTTTATATAACTTTAGTGTTGAGAATAGAGAGGTAGACATATTTTCAATTCTCTCAAAATTTTTGATTTAGTGTGCTCCTGCTCCCTCACCAAAATAATCAGATCCCACCATCAGTCTTGTTTTGATTCTTGAGCAGAGTGAGTGTTCTGAGTGGTTGTGTTCTTGATTACATTCTGCTGTTGAACAACGTGTTGTTGGAAAACGATCATGATATAAGAACATGTTCTTCAAAGGTAAAACTTTTGCTTTCCTTGTTCTCTATAATTTTAGTTTCTATGTATGCTTCTTACAAATTAAAAGTTGGATGCGATGTTAAATCGCTTACGCTAGGGATTCAATACCTAGAGGTAAAGCTTTATGTGACTTAGGTGCAAGCATAAATTTAATGTCATTATCTATTCTTAAACCACTAGAGATAGGAGAGGCATACATAACTACTGTAATGTTTTAACTTGTTGATCACTCGATGGTGCATCCTGAGGGTAAAATTAAAGACCTGTTGGTCAAAGTGGACAACTTCATATTCCTTGAGATTTTACCATCTTGGATTTCAAGGTTGATCGAGAAGTTCCCATTATCTTAGGAAGACCCTTTTTAGCAACCGGTAGGACATTAATAGATGTGTAGAAAGGAGGGTTGACGATGAGGGTTGGTGACCAAAAGGTCACGTTTAATGTTTTTAACAACGTAAAGTATCTTGATGACATCGAAAAATGCTTAATTTTGCAGGTTCTAAATGGTTCTGTAGTGATAGAAATGACCTAAGAAGATCATGAGCTTGAGGATGATAGTGGAACTGAAGACAGAAAGCACAGGAGACTGAGAAGTTAAGCGACATCCATGCTGCCACTTTATCTGCGGAGAGAATGACTAAAGTATTGGATTTACCATGTAGACTAAGTCACCCAATGAAATCCTCGTTTGAATAAGCGCCAGCTCCAGAGAAGAAACCTTTACCCGCAAATCTTAAATATGTTTATTTGGATTATGAAAATAAGTTACTTATTATTTTATCTAATCTGAACACTGACTATGAATCATCCTCGGTGCAGGTGCTTAAAAAGCATTAAAAGCCAATAGGGTGGACTTTAGTTGACGTTTCAAGAATTAGCCCTACTCTGTGTATCAATAAGATTAGACTTGAGGATGATGTCAAGAAATGTGTGGACACACAACGACGACTCAAGTGATCATGAAGGAAGTAGGTAAGAAGAAAATTATCAAGTGGTTAGATGTAGGAATAATTTGCCCAATAGCTGACAGTAATTGGGTAAGTTTAGTGCAATGTATCCTGAAGAAAGGAGAAATGACAATAATCGCAGATGAGAGAAACGAGGTGATTCCAATGAGGACAGTAATATGATGGTGTGTGTATGGACTATCAGAGGGTAAATAATATAACAAAAAAAGACCAATACCCACTTCTATTTATTGATCAAATGTTGGATAAATTGGCACAACAAAAGTACTATAGCTTCTTAGACGAATACTTTGGGTATAACCAAATAGTAATTGCAACAAAAGATCAAGAAAAAGCAATGTTTACATGCCATTATACAACATTCGCGTTTAGGCGAATGTTGTTTGGCTTCTGTAATGCACCAACAACCTTCCAACATAGCATGATGTCAATCTTTTTGGATACGTTCAAGGAAACAGTGGAAGTCTTGATGGATTATGTCTCAGTTTTCGGTAAGTCCTTTGATAACTCCTTAGGAAATTCAGAAAGAGTTTTAGACAGATGTGAGAAAACTCATCTAATCCTTAACTAGTAAAAGTGTCATTTTATGGTACAAGAAGAAATTGTTTTAGGTCATAAAATTTTAAGAGCAGGAGTAGAGATGGACTGAGCTAAGATTGATGTACTAGACATGCTTTCTATTCCTTCCATAGTATAGAAAATTTGGACCTTTCTAGGCCATGCAGGATTTTATAGAAGATTTATTAAGGATTTTTTGAAGATTGCCAAGCCTTTTTGTATGCTACTAGAGCGTAATAGAGCATTTGAATTTAATGCAGAATGCAAAAAGGTGCTTCAATTGCTAAAGCATAAATTGGTTGCCACACCAATCATCACTCGACCTGATTGGATAAAACATTTCAAAGTTATGTGTGATGTCGATGATTGGGCAGTGTTAACTCTTAGAATAAGAGTTAAATTGGGCTTAATTTGAGTAAGTTCTTAGTCATGAATGGCATTATAGTATCCTTTGAGCTTAAATTATGATGTTTATCACTTGCATTTACCTCTGAGTTAATGAATTACTAATGATTGCGTTAATGGTTAATTGAATGAACTTCAAAGAAATACATGACAAATCTATGTTAAAATGCCAATTTTGCTGTAGCATTCAAATTGACAAAAGGAATTCCTACTGCATTATTGAGCTGGAAGCAAAGGGCAATGACGTGGAACTTCACTAATTGAGCTAAAATTTAGCATGTGTCTAAGCAGAAAGGACCAAAGAGAAGGCTCGATTGGATCAATTGGCCAATTTAACCCTTCTTTGTTGCCCAAGTGGACAAGATGGAGAGAGAGACATAAAAGGAATGTTGGAGAGCCTCCAGTTACGGACAACAACTATTCCTCTATTTTTGGAGAAGGAGACAACGAAATTGAGAGAGCTTTTCAAGAAAAATTTGTTGAAAAAGCAAAGAGAGAGAAGAAGAGAAGAAAAATTCGTTTTGGAGGAAGATACTTTTGGGAAAAAAGACCTTTCTCATTCTCTCACTCCACACCTTTGTCTCATTTTCCTTACTTTATTTTTAGCTAGAGTTGAATTTCATTTCTCTTGTAATCTTCCATTCAGATCTCTTAATTTCTTTAAGGATGTTTTGGTCAATTCTTGTTTGTTGTTTTTCTTTACATTTGAGTATGAACTAATTAACCTAAGACAAGAGTTAGGGATTTGATTTTGCTAGTTTGTTTTGAGGATGTATAGCAACTCTTAGCTGATCTCTTTAAGGAATGTTAATGATTTTATTTTGAAGATCGAATTCTATGGATTGTCCACCTCTACAATTTCCTTTTTAATATGAACTTGGAAAACAAAGTATTAATAGAACCCCTTAACACTCCCAGTAGTTAAATCTGTTTTAGGGATTTGTTAGTGAGTTGGGAATAACCTCTCCCTAATGCACTAAAAAAAATATTAGAGCTTAAAAAAGAACTAAGAGCATTGAAATGAGTTTAGGAGTTTAGCTTCGAAAGGGGCATAAGAAATAATGTTATGTGGTATTAAGTTAGTGACAGAATTGCTACAGCATCCCCTAGCAAACAGCAAATGAATTCCCTAACCTGAGCCTATTTTTACTAAACTTGTATAAAATTGCCACTAAACTTCCTCTCAAATTTACTTGTTAATTTCTTTTACCCTCTTTTTGGTCTTTTAACAATCTAAAGTTTGGTTCCAATTATTCTTCTAAACAACAACTTTTGATGATTAATTTTGTTAACTTATCCTTATGGATTGACCTTGTTTACTATAACTTCAGAGTGTACACTTGCACTTTGTGAGTCTCAACAAGTTTTTGGTGCCATTACCAGGGATAATTGCAATAAAATTAATTTTAAAAAGTGAGTTTAGTAGAATTGTGAACTTCAAGAAACTTACCAAGTTGTGTGTATTTGCAGGAGTTATAATCGTGCATGAATGAATTCACTGGTTTAGAATTTCAATTGGGATTTGATTGTGAGATTGAGAGACATTGAGAAGAATTAGATGAGAAAGAAGAGAAAAATTATACCAGGAAGGACTACCAGAGGAAATGGTTGACTTACCACCTAGGCCTGGTATTGTACAAGAACTTGTAGGGCAACAACCAAATTTGGCAGCTAATAGGTATTAACCCTGGAAACATAGTCCAAATTACTAATGATAAGGAAAGAGCCATCCGAGATTATGCAGCCCCAAGATACAATGAAATGAAGCAAGTTATAATGAGGTTTGGAATCCAAGCACCACATTTGGAGCTTAAGCTTGTAATGCTCCAGATGCTTCGATCTAATGGGCAATTTCATGGGTTATTTGCAAAAGATCCTCACCAACATCTCAAGTCTTTTTTTGAGGTGTGTGACTTATTTGTGATCCCAATGGTGCCAGAAGAAGCCTTAAGGTTGACTATTTTCCTCATTCACTTGTTGGTGATGCTTTAGCATGGCTGGGAACTTTATTGCTAGAGTCTATAATCACTTACAATGAGATGGCAAGACAATTCCTGCTGAAGTATTTCCCTCAAACAAAGAATGTAAAGCTGAGAGGAGACATAATCATGTTTAGACAAGGGAATGATAAATCCTTTAGTGGAGCTTGGGAGAGATCCAACGAAATGTTAAGAACATGCCCTCACCATGGTCTGCCACATTTTCATCAAATGGGAGCATTTTGCCATGGACTAACTAAAGCTTCCAAGCTAGTAGTGGATACCTCTGCCAATGGAACTTTGCTTACTAAGTTCTATAATGAAGCAGTGGAGATTTTAGACACAATATCAACCAAACAAAGTCATTGGTTTGATTCAAGAGGAGAAGTTGAGATTGTGGATAGGACAAGAGGACAATTAGAGATAGACACATTATCTGCTCTTTCAGCTCATGAGTGTACAATGTTTAACATGCTAAAAAATCTCACCCTAGGAAATGTAACTCAGAATACTGCAATAGTGTCAACTCAATGCAGTATTTTGTGGTTATTGTGGTGAAAATCCCTTGATGGAACATTGTTCCACTAACCTTGCATCATTATTCTATATTGAAAATCAAAATGCCCAAAAGAGCAATCCTTTTTCTCAGACTTACAACCCTGGTTGGAGATACCACCCTAATTTTAGTTGGGGAGGTCAAGGGTGAATGTTGTATCATCATACATGCACAACGAAATTAGGATCTATACACTCAAATTAGCTCGAAATAAATTAGGAAAATCATGCTTAAAAGGAGGAAAAACAGAGTTTTAGAAAACTCACCTTTGATGATCAAATCCTCCTCTATCTCCGGTAGAAATGTACTCTAATCAGCTCCCGGACCACCACTAGTGTCTTCCCGACTATTCTCTGGCCTTGGAACGGGATGGTGGGATCCCTTAATTGGTGAAATTGGGCGAAGAAGGAGCAAAGGTTGGCTTAGAGTTCAACACATGAACAACCAACTTGGGAGGAAAATTATGACTCGTTCATCAATCCAATTATGCGCGACATTGATGCCTATTGAAAGGCAATTCACGCACAAATGCTTCACCCTTTGGTTGACACTCAACCATGGTGATTAAGCACTTCAAATTAGGTGGCAAGATGGGAGAGAATGAAGTTGGAAAATA
>JAOANK020827212.1:0-10552 GCA_026257165.2 Telfairia occidentalis | reverse complement strand
CTTTTTAAAACACTGCTGACTGGCAATTTTCTTTTATCATATTTTCTCTTTGATAAGAAAAGATCACATATTAATTACATAATTAAACACATCAGGGTTTCATGGGGTTCATTGTGATCAAAAAATACAACGGTTTCTGACGTTTCTAAGAAAAAAAAATTGAGATAACAATGAATATGTGCACAGATGAAAAACCTGAACGAACTAAATCTAATCAATTGCATAGAAGCTCAGTACCTGTGCATGTGTTAGGATTTTCCTGTTTGGTTTACAATAACTTTCTTCCTGTTGTTCGTCTTTGGGGATAAAATTCCAATAATCAGAGGGCAATCCAACTCTAGCCACCCTCTTTTGATACTTCTTCGACATATTTTCTTTCACTTCCACCATAATCATACTTCTTCTGAACATATCAGTAGATGAAAGCTTAAACCTCATTGGCGGATACCATTCTTTAAGACTTCCCTGTTAAGCACATAAATCATGGTTTAGAAATATTTTTTTCTCATTGAACCAGTTTTGAAATGATAAACAGTTTAGACAAATATAACAACAAAATGAGCTAAAGGAACTTACAAAACAATATTTGCAACCTTTGGGTCGATGATATTCAGATGTTGGATCCTCAACCTGGCACATGTAAAGAGAACCAAATTATATATTTATAAATAAAATTTAGGATTAGATTTAATAGTATTTTTTGGGGAAAAAAAGGCAGAAGGTACCACCAAGCCATTATATGTGAACAGGTGATTTCCATATTGAATCAACCCGAATAAAAATTTCAAAAGGTAAAGAGCTCCCAATGCACAATGACGTCTTCTTTTTGTTTTGATAAGAAGCAAATTTTTATTGATGGAAGAGATGTAAAATATATGGATGGGACTGTGGGAAAGATCCACTGCCAAGCAAATCGAGAGCTACAAAAGACTCTCCATCAGAAATAAAAAGGGGAAATTAGAGAAATTACGAACGGGTGAAGATAAAATACGCCAAGAGGAGACAATTACAAGAGCAATTCTCAGCCGAGCATGGCAGCTTACCATCAAATCAACTCTACAGATGTTCAAGCTAATAGTTAATTCTATGAATGAAAAGATGCTGTTTCTTTTTCAAAAAAACAAATATTCAACTCACTGAAGAAACTTTTTGGTAACTCCTTTGGCATGTCAAATATCAAGGCATTTGGATGAATAACTATTAGAATGTTCTTGGTATTGTTTTTTCTTCTTCTCTTTTTTCTTTTTGTCTATCTTTTATTTCTCTCTCTCTCTCTGTCTCTCTCTTTCCTTTTTTTCTTTTTGCTTTTCACCAATTGAAAAAGGTGTTTTGATTTAGCTCCTTGAATGGATCTCTCTCTTTTGTATTTGTTACCTTTCATATCATCAATGAAATGGTTTCCTGTCAAAAAAAAAAAAAAGGTGTTTTGATTTTCCATTAGCTACATATCAAAGGTGCGTTTGGACAATTAGTTAGTTTTTTTTTCAGAAGTGCAAGCAGAAAATTTGTTTTATTTTGAAATGCAACTCTAAGTAACACTTCTAAACGCATTATTATGCTCTTAATTTCCTATCCTTCTTTCGGTTAGTGATATTGTTTGTCATCCCCAAAAAGAATCTACAAGTTCACATGGCGAGGACCACATTTTCTGATGGCAGAATTCATAACTTTTAAACTAATTATAATGATTCAAGGCTCGTCACAATAAGTGAGGTACCTGACCTTGCCCCATAGTTCCTGCCTGATAGATTTACACCCTGGACAAACTTTATTCAACACTTGTGCAACTTCCGAGAGAAAATAAGGATGGATTACAGTATATGGGAATTTGATAACCCCAAAGTGACCTTACAGAACCATTCAAGTAAATATGTTAGTACACTCCAATGTGTGAAAGTTAAGAAGTAACATCCTTACAACATGACTAGTTAATTACCTTCACAACATTTTAGAACGCTAGTGCCACATGTGGAGCACTGAGAAGATGGATTCGGAAGTCCCAACTTAGGATCAGATACCTCGCTGGATGCATCAACTGTTATGACTGATATATTCTCCTGTTACATCATCAACAAAATTTCTTTTCACGTTCGAAATATCAAAGTCAAATCCTGTATATATTGCAAAACAACAAATACAAGAATAAAGGCACGTCTAAATTGACAAGTTTAAGGCGTCTTTGGTTTTTTATCCAAAAACAATATTTTATATATGTATGAAACAAAACAAAAAGCAATTGACCCTTTTTTACATATAAAAATACGTGGAATAATAAATATTGAGATGTTAGAATATATAGGGAAAAAATGAAAAAAAAAAATATCACATTTCAATATAGTGGTTGTTGCAAGCACACCTTGAATTTTAGATTTGAGCAATTAACCTCCTAACTAATGAAATTGTTACAATTAAACCCTAATAGGTTATTATACTTAAACCCTTCACCTAGAGGAATTGTTATAATTAAATATTAAATTTTCAATTCAAGGAAAAAAGAAAAAAAAAATTCTCATTGATATAATATAAAGGAACAAATGTTCAAGGCATACAAACTCCTGGAGAAAAAAAACAAAAACAAGAACAAAAAATAGAAACTAGAGACTATTATAATAAAAAAGAGATCATCCATGAAAACAAAGAAACGTTTAAGAAGCCTTTTTCAATAACCAACCCAGGAGACTCTTTGCAAAAATTTATGGAAACCTTCCAATATGAGCAATTATGAATCTCATAAAGAAACCGGAATTTCACCTTCTTTTAACCAAAAGATCTTCGATTTATTCATCAAGATACTACCCTCCAAATTTGAAAACACAATGTTTCTTCAATAATGAAGAGAATTTCCTTAAAAGAAGCATCTATCGCTTCCACACATATCCTTCGAAAAAAATATTAGGGAGAAAACAAAAAGAAGAGGCATCACTGATTATAGGCTTCTTGAAAACCAACTTATTAATTAGTATCCAAAAGGGGAGAAACTTCACAAAGTTCAAGGCTGCAAACTTCTAAGAAATCAGTGGGCTTCCACCGGTCTTTGACTGACAGGGAAGCAGATGAGGTGGCTTTGCTTCCTTCTATTATCGGTGAGGTGGGTTTTAGTAGGGGAGGAGGGATTCCCGCTTTTGAACCCTAATCCTTGGAGTGTTCCTCGGTTTCATCTATGTTTCTGGCTTTACGGGATCATCCCATCGGATGCCTTAGTCTTTTTCTCTCTCTGGAAGGATAAAATCCCCAATTAAACTCATCGTTAATGGCAAGTTTCACCAATCAATGAGGCTTATGCATCCCTTGGGTTTTTAATGATCCTTCCTCAACTACCATATCAATTAAATGAGTCGTCCCGTTCATATTCAAGCAATCCTTTTTAGCAGCAATTTCATCCTTCACCATGATCATTAAATGGGGCATTCTCATCCAGATCTTTGCATCGTTGCCTCCAAAAAAAAATCTAGGAACATTCTTAAGGACGACACGATGAGGGTGTTCCATGACTTTTTAAAGGATGGTATCATCAATGCAAGACCAAATGAGACGTATATTGGTCTAATTCCAAAGAGGGTGGATGCTAAAAGGGTTGGGGACTATGAAATTCTATTTCTTCTCTACTCTTATAATCAAATTCTCTCACGAAGAACCAAATATTCCTATAATCTCGAATTCTTGGTTTTAGGTGTATTCTTCTATCGTTCTTGGGAAAATATTGGTGACATGCTTGTTGTTGGCATTCAATATTGAAGCATTCTGATATATTTCTAGGATTCCTAATCAAGATTGTAGATTTCTACATTTCTATATAGTTTTCTTCCAAATGAGCTATAGTCCTTCAAGGCTAAATTGTTCCATTTGCCTGCTTGGTATTCATAAAGACATACACCATATTCCATTTGAAGTCGCTGGCTACAAGCAGGCAGCCAATGCCTTGATTGTTTGTCACAGTATTTGGCCGAGTAATGCTACATCAAATTCTTTGCTAGTGCAAACTTTGTTAAAATGTAGATTCTTCCTCTTTCCAAACCATAGGAGTGTCCTTCATCAACTATGTTAATCCCAAAATTGGTGCAAAAAAAAATAAAAGCAAATTTTATTTATTGGAAACATTGTAAGCTCAAGCCCAAATAACCCATTCAACTATACATCACATAACAAGAAGTGATTGTTCTTGAAAATTATTTATTTCCCGAAGCAGTAAATAAGGTTATTATATCACCATTAAAATACTTACTATATCTTCCTGAGTTGAGACACTAAAACTTATGCCACTAAGGAGACCACATGGAATTTGTAGCTCGCCATCCTGTTCATCTTCCATATGGATCATTACCTAAAGCATGTGAAATAAATTAAATAAGCTATATAGCACCTAAATCATGAAGGAAAACATGAAGATGTTGATCGGGAAGCAAAAGAAAATAGCCACAACAGAGACAATTAATGAAAGCTTTTCCAGAACTTCGTTTTCCTTTATTTAACAAGAAAGAACTATATTGGACAACAAAAAAACATACACGAAAAGGAGCTATCGGAAATCCAAGTAAAACTTAATCTTTATGGAGATTACTGAAAGAGCTCTAGCCACAGCTAAAACTTTACTATAAAAAGAAAAAGAAAAGAAAAGAAGTAAAATGATACCCTTCGATGTTGAAAAACCAAATAGATGAATTAACAAAGCTTGTGCAGGAAAGAATAGCAAAGCAAAGCATGCTGAAGACAAGCAGAGATCAGTGCAGCCAGCCTTAGGTAAACTCTTAATACTCAAGAAGCCTCTAGTGAAAAGAGCCATGTTTAAGAGGAAAATTTAGATGAGAGAAATAAATGATGAGTTGTTTGATACAATATATGCTAAAGGGACTATTCAACTCTAGGACTACAGGTTCAAAACTCCACTGATATATCCTCATGAAACTTATACCTTCTGGCCTGGTTGAAAGTCTCTGGCACAGCTCATACAACTACTACTCCCACCCAAGCCAGTTCAGCACCTGAAGAAATAAATAAGACATCATATTCATATTCATGATGGAATGCCAAACCCTGTGTATGAAAAAGCTGACATACTAATATACCTATACATCAAAAAGCTACAAACAGTGCTGGTGCTTCTTCTAATTTCAGCATTATCTCTAATTCACATGCAGCATTCATTTAATTCATGCTAATACTCTCTTAGTTATGCAATTTTAATGTTACATAAAATTTTCACCCCATGTATTGTTTCTTACATTGTGAAATTTGTATCGACCATAAACATGTGATTCATAAACCATGCTAACTCTAAATGAAATTATGAAATACTAAATAAGAAAAAAAATTATATTCATTGGACTCAAATAATAAATTGAGATCAAGTTACTCGAAGTTATTGCAGACAAAAGTCCTGATAAAAGCAGAAACGACACCTGAAAAATAAACATGTGACTAATTAAATTGAAGGGGGACATGAAATTCGTGTGACTCTTATCCAACTTTATAATGCAACAGAAACACCACGCTCACTCAATCAATACACATAATTATCAATTAATTATAAATGAAAATATTTGCCACAAAGAATTTAATGCCAAAGTGCTTACTCACAAGTTCAGTTTATAAAATCCTTGCCAAAGTGCTTACTGATCATTTGAAGACTTTTATCGCCACCACCATTTCTCCTTCTCGGAGTGCATTCATTGAAGGTAGAAATATCTTTTACCCAATTTTAATTGCCAACAAAATCGTAGAAGAATATAGAGTGAAGAAGGAAAAAGGTGGATTTTCAAACTAGACATCGGAAAGGCTTTTGATCGAGTTGATTGGGAGTTTTTGAAACTGGTCATGATAAAAAAGGGATTCGGATCAAAGTGGATAAGCTGGATTCTTGGCTACACTAGTGGTATGAAATTTTCTATTTTTATTAACAGTAGTCCGAGAGGAAGAAAACTGCTGCTCGTGGTTTATGGCAAGAGAATCCCATTTCCCCCTTCCTTTTTCTATTAGTAGGAGATGTCATGAGCTGCTTGCTGGATAACTCATCACCCAAAGGACTATTTGAAGGCTTCAAGGTTGGTTCTAGTTCCATTCAAATCTCTCATTAACAATATGCAGATGATACTGTTCTTTTTTGCAAAGATGATAAAGAAATGATTAATAATTTGATCACCATGATTAAGACACTCAAAATCATCTCTGGCCTGAAGATCAATTGGAAGAAATCTGCCATTAGTGTTTTACATTTGGAAGATTCCATATTACTAGCTCTTGCTAATCGTTTGAATTCCAAAGTAAAGAAACTTCCTTTGAAGTATATGGGTTTACCGCTTGTGGGCAACCCAAAATTGGTTGGTTTTTAGCTGCCATTTATGAAAAGATCATGAAGAAACTTGATAGATGGAATAAAGTTCATTTGGGAGGAAGGCTCACACAGTGTAATTCGGCTTTAGCCAGCATTCCTTTGTATTTTACGTCTCTTTTTTTTCATGCCTAAAAGGTTTCTTTTGAGAATGAGCAGAAAATGAGAAACTTTCTATGGGAAGGTCATGGATTGCGCAAAATACAACATCTAGCAAACTGGAAACGGATGTCTACTCTTTAGAAGCTGCTGGGCTAGGACTTGGTAATTTGAAGAATAGAAACATAGCTCTACTGGCTATGTAAAATGGGAAGCTCTATCATGAATCATCAGCTTTATAGCACAAAGTCATTAGTATGCATGGTCTAATGGAAGATGGGTGGCATTCAAAAATTTGAACCATGCCGTCTTCAGAGACCTTGGTTGAATATATGTAGTTTTCAAAGACTGGTTGATACTTATTCTTCTATCAATCTGGCAAATGGAACTTGTATAAATTTTTTAGTGGATGCATGGCAGGTTCTTCCTCTTTGAATGATAGATTCCCCTCCTTATCAGTTATTTAATATTGCTTTTCGCTCTAATGTTTGTCTGAAGCTTGGGATTCTTCATCTAATTCTTGGAAGATCATTCTGAGAAGAATTCTTAAGGATGAAGAACTTGAAGATTTCCACGCTTTGACAGGTTTTCTACATCATCTTAAAAAAAAATTCCAGAAAAAATACCAGAACATGAACTCTGGAGCCCTCTGGAATATTTTCAGTAACTTCTCTCTTTTAGAGACTAGCCAATGGAACTCCAATATCCCCATCCCCTTTCAAGGCTCTTTGGAAAAGAGTCCCAAGAAGTTCAGCTTTTTCACATGGATTCTTCTTCCTGGTCATCTCATCTCCAACGAAAATTACCTTTCATAATGCTCTCTCCATTGGTTTGTAGTGTATGTACGAAGGCAAGTGAAACTCAGAATCATTTATTATTTCACTGTTTGTTTGTAAACTCTTGTTGGAATGTGATGTTCTCCCATTTCAATATGAGTTGGGTTTTTGGTGAATATTCAAGATCCAAAATTCTCCATCTCCTTTGTGGTCCTTCTCTCCCCTCAAAGGCAACGTTGGTTCAAATCAATGCTTCTAAAGCTCTTCTATCATATATTTTGATGAAAAGAAACTAAAGGATTTTGTCAGACAAATCTCTTTATTCGTCTGATCGTTTCAAGATTTCCAAGATCAAAGTCTCTCATTGTTGTTTATTATCAAATTCATTTGATGGTTTCTCTCTAAATGATATACGTAACAATTGAGGGGCTTTCTTTCAATTGTTTTAGGGTTTCTTTTATTTCTTCTTTTACTTGTCTTTTTCCTAATGTCTACTTATCGTAGATTTTAGAATTGTGTATCTTTCTCACTTATTAATGAATTATTGATCCTTTTTCAAAGAAAAAAACTAAGAATTTAATGCCCTTAAATAGCCATGTTATGTTAGGTAACAACCCATGATATAAATAGCTATCTTCAACAGAAAGATTAATGGGTCAATATACCAAGTGTCAGGACAAGCTGCTATGCCTTCAAATATTAAAACCTGAACTTTTCCCTTAAGAGTTCTAGTAGAAAAGTGTATGTGTGAAACACTTTCTTGATAAATTAACTTGATGAATTAGCACAAAGAATTACAGCATCATGGCACTGATTTTGCAAATAAAAATTAGCAGAAAATGAGCATTGATGCATCAGCAACACTTCATTAACATCATATCACAGAATCAACAGGCCTTTATAGAATGTTATGTATAAAAGAACATAATCAGAATCATGAATGCTTCAAAAGTGAAGAAAAAATTCTGCCTCCATTAGCTCAATGAGCTCTACTGTCAGCATGCTAATCTAAGAACAACTTTCATATGCCAACAAATGGGAAAACTTTAACATATAGAATAAGAACACCACCCAAAGCTTCCTTCTCAACACCTCAAAACTCCATGATCAACATGCTATATACCCATCAAAGTTGATCTTCCAAACAAAAACCTTCACAAACACCCCCACTCTCTTCACCATTCCCAATGATCCTACACCGAGAGAAGGCAGAAAATCACCATAATCAACCAAAAACAAGAAACCCAAATGCAATGCAGTCCTATGGAAGTAAAGATCACGCATTTATACACATGCAAGGAAGAAAAAAACCCATTCCCCCCACAAATCATAATCCAGTAAACAGTGATTACTTACTCCAGAGTGAGGGAAAAAGAAGGGGCTTCTTCAATGTGAGGCTTTACAGAAAGCAAAGCACACAACCCCAGAAGGAAATTTCTTGACTGAGCCAAAGGGTAAGGCTGTGAAACCGTTAAAGAAAAGTAAGGGATGAACAGTCGCGGGGTTCTAAAAAGGGGAAGAGAGGGAAAAAGAAGGGGAAAGAGCTCAGTATCGTCCCGGCCTCTTTCCAGTTCCTTCCTTCCCACCAACCAGAAGCCAAACGCCGAGTTCGAGGACTTGAATCAGTCCGAAACCAGGGCCGATAAAAGAGGTCTTTCGGGTTGTCAGATATTTGCCCCTGCTGCTCGAACTTATTACGATTCTGACACTTCTAACTTTCTGCAACTGCTCGTGGGATTCTGATGAAGAGTGTCATTCAGACTTCCTGTGTTCAGGAATTTTTCACAATATCACGTTTACGTTCTGGGGTAGTACACTAGACAGGCAAGTTTATGATATATCTGAGTCATGTTACTTTTGGAAAAAATATTAATTTTAACCCTAAATTGGTTAATTTGTATTAAAAAAAATCTTCAACTTAAACTTTAAAAAAAACATTACAATTTTTATCTTAGGTAGTTTTTTTGTTCAAAAGAGTATTGAAAAAAAAAATCATTCTTACGTGCATTTAATGAATTATAAAATATATATTTTTTATGAAATTGATAGAATGCAAACGTAAAAATGACTCCTTTGAGTGCATAAAAACAGCATTGAGCTAGTTTTTGGTGAAATTTGTACCTTTTAACAAAGTTATTTAATGGTTAATTTTGTACTTTTTTATTTTAGTTCAACAGCATGTGAGGTGGAGATTCGAAACTTATGACTTTTTTGTCAGAGAGATATGTCTTTAACCAATTAAGCTATGCTCGGTTTGGCTGATTGATTTAGTGCATTAATCAAACCTTTTTAAAAAAAAATAAATGATGCTATTTTATTGAGAAGAAAAGAAAGCCAGCTGGCAATTGAGCCAGAGAGGAAAGTTGTTTGTCCAAATGTTCGAAAAAGAAGTGTGAAGAGCGAATTTAGTAAATGAGTCCACCCAACATCAACAAAACTAACACCCGTCTTAAGAGGGTATGACTGGTCACCCAAATGTGTCAATTGATTGATATTCGAATAAGAGATTTGAATTCAATAGTCATTTGTGTATAAGGAATGTATTAGCACCTCACAATACTCGTTCAATGAACGATCACCATTTTTTGAATGACTACCTTTTGTTTGTATGTTATTTGTAACAACCCAACTTCTAGAACTTAAACTAATCTACGGTCATTATTACATGCATGCTTTAAACAACGTGAAAAACCATAAAGCTTGAAATAAGAATAAAACTTTATTAATAAATAATAAATAACTAATTTAAAAAACTAAAAACTCCTTTATAGGGATCTTTAAGAAAAGCCTGATAAATTAAACATAACCATAAGCATAAAATAATGTTTAAAATAAAATGAGACTACTCCTGAACATTAATGTAGAAGTAAACATCTCGTGGCGACGGCACACAAGAACCATCCCTCGTCATTCACCACGTACGTTACTATCATTACCTGAAAAAAAGTTTGAAGGAAAAAGTGAGTATTTTAACAAATACCCAGTAAGTGACCAATTTACGAGACTAGACATGCATACACATACATTCGCACATAACATGGCATGACATCTGGGACCTATTCCTTGACAGTTAAAACATTCCTTTAGTTTTCTAAGGTAAACAACCTTAATCCCGTCATGAAGCCACCTCACATTTTGGTACCTGAAAGGTGTATCAACACACATGCGCAGCAGATTAGGATACAAAACACTCTAACTAGCTCAAATTTAATTAGGGAAAATCATGCATTTGAAGAGGAAAAACAGAGAATTTGTGTACTTACATCTTGTAGCTCACATCCTCCTCTATCTCTGGCGGGTTTCTTCTCCAATCAGCTCCCCGATCACCACTAGAGTCTTCCTGACTATTCTC
>JAOANK020827103.1:0-10554 GCA_026257165.2 Telfairia occidentalis | reverse complement strand
ATTTTTAATATTACATAATTTTAAAATTTTATTACATCTAAAACCATATTCAATTTGTGCCTCCAACATAAATTTCTAGATTTATCGCTAATAATAATACATCTAAAGCTATATTCAATTTGTGCCCCCCTGACATAAATTTCTAGATCCGCCCCTGGATATAGCAATGATACACTTGAAATCAAATTTTGAATAGGTGTTGATAATTTTAATAAGTATCGGTATACTAATGATATACCAATGTTATACTTGAAATGAATTTTTAATTAATGTTGATATACTACTAATACACCAATATTATACTTAAAAAAAAATTATTTAGAATGAATGTTGTTATACATCCAATACCCTAATGATATACTTGAAATTAGTTTTTAATGAGCCATACTCTATTGATACACTTGTTATACTTCAAATAAATTTTGAATGAGTGTTGATAAACTACTAATACACTAATAATATACTTGAAATTGCATATTGAATAAGTTATACTATTGATACATTACTGATATACTTGAATTACAATTTGAATGAGTATTAATATAATATCGATACATCAATATTATAATTGAAATGGATTTAGAATTAATGTTGATATACTGATGATATCTTTGAAATGAATTTTTAATGACTACTCTACTAATATATTATTGAACTACTGATGATATTTTTTATGTTTCATAGATATTTATATTGATATTGAAGATATCGATGGATACTTAATATTGATATCGAACCCACCTTATTTACGGATAAATCGACATATCAACAAATATTTTAATCCTTGCAAATAGCATGATAAAACTAAAGATTGCTCCAAGAAGTGAGCTTTTTTCTTCCAAACTGGGAGTGTCTGATTGGCTATCTGCCAAGTTTTCTTAGTTTTCTTTCTAAGCTCTATATTTTCAAGAGTTACATCTCAGGTAAAATCCAGATTAACTTCAATCAAATTATGGATGAAGGAGAGCTAATTGAAGATTGGAAGAAATTATCACTAACCTTAGAAGAAGAAGGAACAACGATAGATCTAAAGAATAAATATCTGGAAAAAAGAATGAAGAACTTAGACTGCTGTTTGATGGGAAAACTCTTAAACAAGAGATCCGTGTCATGTGAGATTATAAAGAACACATTGGGTCAAGTATGGAATATCAAAGACAGCCTTAAAATCAACAGCCTTGGAAGGAACACCTATCTCTTCGAGTTTCCAAACGTAATTAAAAGAAACAGAATCTTACAAACCGGACCATGGTTCTTTGACAAGGCTATTATTGTGATGGAACTGTCGAATCCAACTATCAAACCAGACAATATGGAATTTAAATTTGTATCATTCTGGATCCATTTTTGCAACCTGCCCTAGTCTATCAAAACAGAGAAATGGCTATCAAGTTAGGGAACAACATTGGTGAATTCGAAGCAGTAGAATGTGATACAAATGACAATTGCTGGGGAGTAACACTCAAAACAACAATAAAGGTCGATATATCTAAACCTTTGAGAAGAGGTATCAAGATTAATTTTGAAGGTTTCATGAATGATATTTGTTACATCTGTTAGGACATATACAAAAAGATTGCGATAGATTATTCAAGAACAGCAAATCAGCATTTATCCCAAAAAATCAGTATGGTCCATGGATGAGATACCAAGCTCAGTTCAGAGGATTCAACCAACCAAATAAACAATCAAAGGATAAGAATCAGCAACCTCAATCCAATGAGGAAGGGAAAAATGATATTAATGAAGGAAATAAGGATTTAAATAACGGCAAAAAGGAGAAGCAAGTAGAAGAAGATGAGGTGCAAATCGTCCACCTTACAGAAAGCACTAAAAATGTGGAGAAGGAAATCATAAAACAATCTTCACCCAAGAAAAGTGTGGATTTGTCTAGTCAACAAGAAGAAAGCAAAACTAATGATTATTCAGACAACAATTCCAAGATTTCGATAGAAGACAAAGAAACGAACATATCCTCAATCCAAGAATCGCCTCAACATAAGAAGAAATGGAGAAGAGAAAGGAAGAGCAGTGCAAGAATTAATTTGGACATGAATATTTCTCCCCTATCTGCTAAAAGAAAAGCATGGGAACTAGTAGATGATGACCAACAATACAAAAGAAAAAGTGCTAAATTGAACTTTGAAAATGAAAGAATCGGTGGGGTTGATTTCTTTGCTAAAGACTTGGCTGCGGTTGTAAACCAACCCCGCCTTTACCCATGAAAATCTTTTGTTGGAACATCCGGGCATGGGAAGCCAGCGGGCATTTCATCGGATTAAAGATGTCATTTGTCTTGCAAATTCCACAATCATATTCCTATTAAAGACAAAAACAAAGAAGATAGATTTCTGAAATTACAGTAAGAAACTAACTACCAAAATTCTTTTTGTTTTCCTTGTGTAGGTATGAAGGGATGTATCTGTTTAATATAGAAAGAAGAAGTAAAAATCTCAGTTCTATCCACCTCAAACAACCATATCGATACTGAAGTCTGTTGGAACGACAAAAAATGGAGATTCACAGGTTTCTACGGCTACCCTGAAGCAAATAATAGACATTTAAGCTAGGATCTACTTAAAAAGATTCATAACAATAATGATTCTCCTTGGCTAATCCGAGGAGATTTAAATGAAATTATGTGGAGCCATGAAAAAGCTGGTGGAAGTCAGAGAAAGGCTAGCCAAATGCTAAACTTCAGAGATGCCATCAATGAATACGAGTTGAAGGATCTGGGGTATAAGGGTGAAAGTTTCACTTGGTGCAACAGATGGAGGCATAGACAGCCAATATTTGAAAGGCTTGATAGATTTCTTGGTAATTTAAATTTCATTAATTTGTTTAAAAATTTTCAGGTTAATCATCTTGATTGGTCTAAATCAGATCACAGACCAATACTCCTCAAGCTAGACCTAACAAGTGTTGATAAATGGGGTCAAAGATCTAAAAGATCTTTCAAATTCGAAGAACACTGGACTACTCACAACAAATGCAAAGATATCATTTTATAAAGTGGTAGGTGGTACAATGAAGACAATGCTTTCTCTCCTTTGGATCAAAACTTAAAGGAAGTTGCTAATAATCTCTCTTAGTGGGGTAAAAATGAAAGTTATCTTCTTAAACAAAAGCTAAAGGATGAGAGGTTATTTCTTAAAAGAGCTTATGAAGTCCATTCGATAAACTTTGAGGAGATAAACAAATATGAAAATAGGCTTGACAAGCTACTTGAAGAAGAAGAGATATACTGGAAACAATGCTCGAGGGAGGAGTGGCTAAAGTGGGGGGATCGAAACACTAAATGGTTCCATAACAAAGCCAGTGCTAGAAGAAGGAACAACATAATAAACGGTTTAATGGATGATAATGGTAGATGGATAGATAAGCCAGTCGAGATGGAAGGTTTGGTTTTTAACTACTTTGAATCTTTATTTAAATCTTCTAATCCTTCTTCTGCAGATATGAATCCTATCGTCTGTAAAATCAAAGTTTGTGTTACGAAGGAGATGAATAATGAGCTAACATCTACCTACACGAAAGAGGAAGTTGAAATAGCTCTCAAACAAATGTATCCCACTAAAGCGCTGGGTCCTAACGGATTTCCAGCTCTCTTTTATCAAAAATACTGGTCAGCTGTAGGTAAAAATACAACAGGCCATTGCCTTAAAATTTTATCAGGTGATCTTTCTATATCAAATTGGAATCACACTAATATTGTACTTATTCCCAAGGTAAGGAAAGCTTCAAAAGTAAGTGAATTTAGGCCAATAAGTTGTGTAATGTTTCTTATAAAATAGTGTCTAAAGTCCTAGCCAACAGACTAAAAAAAGTTCTAAGCAAGGTTATTTCTCCCTCTCAATCGGCTTTTATCCCTAATAGGTTAATTAGTGACAACATTATTATTGCCCACGAATGTTTAAACTTCGTCAATAAGAAGAAAAAAGGTAAAAAAAGGTTTTGTGGCTCGAAAATTAGATATGAATAAAGCCTACGATACGGTTGAATGGAGTTTCCTAGAAAAAATGTTCATTAAGATAGGGTTTCATTCCAATTGGGCGAAGTTGATTATAAGTTGCCTATCAACCGTGACTTCTTCTATTATAATTAATGGTGAAGCAAAAGGTCTTATCAAACCTACAAGAGGCTGAAGGCAAGGTAATCTCATTTCTCCTTATCTCTTTCTCATTTGCTCGGAAGGTTTGTCTCAATTAATGTACGATGCTGAAAAAAGAAAGCACATAGAAGGCATTAGGATTGCTAAGGATGCTCCCACTATATCTCATTTATTGTTTTCTGATGATAGTATTCTCTTTTTTAATGCAAGTATCCATGAATGTTTTTTGGTTCAAAATATTCTTCGTAAATATGAAAGGGCCTCCAGTCAAAGTATAAATTATAATAAATCAGCAATGTATCTCTCCCCTAACTTGAACTTTGAGTTTCAGGAATATTTACAAAGAGCCATTGGTGTGAAGCAAGTTAAAGACCTGGGAAATAATCTTGAAATACCTACAAGATTTACTACTAGCAAAAAAAATGACTTTTCCTACATAAAAGACAAGATTTGGAAAGCTATCCAAAGCTGGAAGTTTAATCGCTTTTCTGCTGGGGGGTAAAGAAGTTTTAATCAAAAGCATTGTTCAAGCTATTCCAATCTATGTGATGGGATGTTTTCAGCGGCGTAAATCAGTTCACAAGGAGATAACAAGAGCCATATCCAGATTTTGGTGGGGTTCAACAACTAATAAAAGGCAAATCCACTAGAAGAAATGGGAAACGATATGTAATCCAAAAGAAGAAGGTGGCCTCAACTTCAGAGATAGTAAAGCTTTTAATAAAGCTTTAATAGCCAAGCAAGCCTGGAGGATTCTCACAGATCCTGAAAGTCAAGTCACCAAGTTATTAAAGGCTATTCGGAAAAGAGTGGCTACAAGCTTGAGATGAACCAAAAAGAAGAAGAAAGTTCCTCCAGCAAGGAGGAGACAATAAATGGCTGGAAAACAATTTGGAAGCTAAAAATCCACCAAAAGATTAAGTTATTTATTTGGAACAATATCCTACCAACCAAAGCTTCTCTTTATAAAAAAGGTATTGGAAGCAATCTCTGGTGCATTTGTTGCAAACGTAATGAAGAATCAGTCGAGCATGCTATATTTGGATGTGAAAAAGCCAAGACAATATGGGAAAATCTCTTACCTGAAGCCATTATCAACAAGCCTCATCGTTTTCCTTTATGGACAAGCTGGTCCACTTGGTGTAAAATTTTCAATAAAGAAATAATCGGTAGAGCTTGCGTCATTAGCTGGTCTATATGGTATGATAGAAACAAAGTGGAAAATAATCAGCCTATTCCAAATATTCAGTGCAAACTATCATGGATCTTTAATTACTTCAAGGAATTAAATCTGGATGATCCTTACAATAGATCTTATCAAAACTTGCCTACCTCAAATGCTATCTCATCATGGAATCCTCTGCCTAAAGGTTGGGTCAAAGTCAATGTTGATGGGTCTTGGAACAACATCCATCCACATGCAGGAGTTGGGGCTGTAATTAGAGATGAAAATGGTGCAATCAAAGCAGCTTTATGCAAGAGTTTTGACAATATCAACTCACCTTTGGATGCTGAATTTTTGGCCATTCGTGAAGGTATCCTTTTTGTTGTGAATCTCAACTACAAGAAGCTTTTCATTGAATCTGACTCCAAATTAGCCATCGATTTCCTCAAGAGAAATCAGGTTATCAAAGCCGAAGTTGGGATCTGGATTGAAGACATTATATATCTTTGTAAAGATCTTCATGATTTCTCCTTCTCTCGTATAAAAAGATGCAACAATAAGGCTTGCCTTTGTGGCTTTTCTCCTTTGTGAGTTATAAATACCTTGTTTCAAAAAAAAAAAAAAAAACCTTGCAAATATCTATAGATAGTATACCAATAATATATGCCTTATATTGATATATCTTATAGGAAGTATATTACTAATATATATGTTTATTATATCTAATATAATGAAGTATATTATTAGTATATCTATAGGCAGTAGATCAGTGATATACTTTGTATTAGGTATATCGCTGATATACTTCAAAGAATGGCAAATTTAAAATATTAAAAGTATCGAAAGTATGATTTTAAAAATTTGTTATATTTGCAAAACCTAAAAGTTGTTATATTTGCAAATATAATAAAGTATTTTGCTACCTATTATAATTATCCATTTTATTACTAATTGATTTAGTTGGAAAAAGCACTTTTTGTTAGTACAGGTGGAAAAAACACTTAAAACATAAAAGAATGAAATTAAAAGTAATTAGTCTTCCCCAAAATTAACAGCGATGGGGCTTCTAACGTGGTGTTTGCCATCTGACCATGCCAATGTCCCAAAAACATAACCCTGTTGTTTTCCCTTTCCATTGCCCTGCAACACAACCTTGAAGGTCTTCTCTTCATCCATGGCGGTAAATTGCAGTGTACTCGGCTCAACGGCGACCGAGACTCCCGGAGGCGCCTTCACTCGAGCAACATACGTCCCTGGACTTCCCACGTTCTTCACGTTTCGATTGATCGTCACAGGGCCCGTTTTCAGATCGGGGATTGAGATCGAAGGGTAGTTGAGATCCGTCACTTTGAATGATTGATCGCAAACGAAGGTCTTATTGGAGAATTTGTTGATTTGCGTTGCATTGTAGCCTCGAGCGCACAAGAAATTGAGGTAGTCATCGATTGTTATGTCGTAAATGAGGCCAGGGTCGATCGCGCTGTCTGGATGAACATGTCCGGCGCCGTATGCCAATGGAGTAGCTTTGAGTTCGGAGGTGTCTAGAATTGGATGTAAGTTGTTGTCTCTTGTTTTGGCTGCAGAGATGAAATCGATGGAAAACTGTTTTAAGTTATAGGAAGAAGCATTAGGAGACAGACTTGTTTTGATGTTTTTGATTTAATCGTGTAATTGAACCTGTGGTCATGATTGCAGATTTAATGGCGGCTGGACTCCATTTGGGATATAGGGTTTTGAGAAGGCCTACGATGCCAGTAACATGGGGGCAAGACATGGATGTGCCAGATTCTAGCCTGAAAGCAGCTCGACGATTGTCAGATGGCAAATTTGTTAGCGGTATGCCATCGGGGTAAGCCGCAAGTATATTCACACCTGGTGCTATTACATCCGGCTGAAAAAACACAACGTGTAAGCACACATTATCTTTCTTATCTTTACACTGGCATGATAATGTTAATTATTTTGGTCTTTTTTAAGCTTAACTTTGCATGGATTTTGAACTCAAGAATTTGAATTGAAACGTTTCATGACATATTTTACTTGAGAAAAACAAACCTTGAGGACTGACTCCTCGATTATATTGGGGCCTCTTGATGAAAACCCAGCCACTACTGGGGCTGGTTTGACTCCAAGTTCTGTAATCACAGTACTGATGTAAGCCATTGGTGTCCTGATCAAAGTACATGTTAATATGACTTATAACTTGAAGAGTAAACAAAATATTTATGAACAATCTTAGGAAGTAACGTGGGAAACATAGGGACTTACGTTGTAGAATTGATGTATTGGGAGATGGTTATGCCATCGTTATAGTTTACATTGGAAGCAGGAATGATGTGTGGATGAGGTAAAATTTCATTCCCACTTTGCATATCATTAACAATAATGATCCCAACAGCCCCTGCCCGAGCAGCCTCATAGCCCTTGTCCATACTTGAACCAGCCCCTCCGAGACAAACCACAATCTTCCCGGTCAACTTCTTGGGATCAAGGGTTCCCTCATCACAAGTTTCCCTGCAAGCATTCATTAAATGTTTGTTCGGAATGCTATCAATTGCATTATTTAATAGTTCAATCATATCTGGAGTAAGTATACTCACGCATAAAGACTCGAGACATTGTCGGCTTTTGCATCCACAGCATTGATCAAAGGGTAGAACTTGTTAGCTGGCAATGCCATAGAAGAAAGGCTTGCCCCCTGGTTTTAATAGTTAGGAGATAGTTAAGATAGAAAACGGTATTCAAAGCAACTCTAGATAGTTGGGAGATAGTTTGTTTGAAATTTTTCAACTCTAGATTCTTTCAGATATAAGTACCTTGAGTTTCTTCTTGTTCCCAAGGACCGCATAATTGGTGAAATCCCTATCAATGGTACTAGCCCCAACAGTTATCACCCATGGTGCCACATTTTCTACACCCTTAGGACCTGGTCCCACGTTCCCAGCAGAGCAGACAACAACAATGCCTCTCTGAACTGCATGGAAGGCTCCAATAGATAGAGCATCGTTCAGAAATTCAGAGGGGTCTCCACCCACTGAAATTGAGATAACATCGACACCATCGCTAATGGCAGCTTCAAAGGCGGCTAAGATATCCGGGTCAAAACACCCTCCATGTTCTGCTGGCCAACATACCTTGTAGGAAGCTACACGAGCTCTGGGGGAGCCACCCTTGGCAGTTCCGTTGCCATAGCCTAAAAAGTTAGCTCCAGAGACGAAATTGCCACCAGCTGTGGATAAAGTGTGGGTTCCGTGGCCATCATGGTCCCTTGAAGAATTAAAGCTCACATTGAGTGGACCGTAGGCTTTGTTGAAGAACCTTGCTCCGATTAGCTTCCTGTATTTAAAGCAAAAAAAATCAAATTTAGCATGCTAATAAGGAAAAAAAAGGAAAAATATAGTAAAGGAAGCTCTTAACCTGTTGCAATGGAAGTTGGGGTCAGTGTCACTTTGACAGGTTCCCATCCACCTTGAAGGGACAGGTCCATATCCTTCGTCACTAAAGCTCTTAGATTCTGGCCAAACACCTATACCCCAATTACATGAATAGTATTAAAGAAAAACATAACACAAATTTGCTCGAAAAATGAAGAAGAAAAAAGAATGGTTTAAAAGGAAAGAATAAAAGGAACCTGTGTCGAAGTTCGCTATAATTGTATCATCACCAAACCTCGAAACATTCCAAATGGAGTCTGAAGGAATTTCCTCTTGTGTTTCTAGTCCGAGAAAATTCCATGATCTTGTTGTGTGCAATTGTCTTTCCTTGCTCTCAAAAACCGAAATCACATTTGGAAGTCCTGCCATGTTTTTTACAACAAAAAATTTTGAGCTTATCTGAACTAGGATAGCACATATTGACTTATTTAGAAATGTATGAAAATGTTACTTGCAATATCTGCTGCTTGCTTCTCATCAAGCATGGCAGCGAAGCCATTGATATATTTGTTGTATGAGTATAAAATGGTTTCCTTGGCCATCTCTTTGCTACACATTGAATTGAGAAGCGAAGAAAAAACAGAACAGTGAGATTATACATTGCACACATGAGACTCACAGAGAAACAAAGTTTCAAAGAATTTCACCTTCCCAACACAGATCCCAATAAGTCATAATGAAACTCTGTTGCAGTTTGGAGATCCAATGAAGAAGGACTCGAACTATGAGAATGTGATCCCAAGTAAACGATGTAAGACTGTACGGAAAAAAAATCAGGAAACATAAAGTGAGTCTTTCAAACGCGAGACGAAATAATCGTAAAAAGGCAGGGATTTTTGCCTTTTTAGTAGCAATGGTAGATGTTTGCAGAACAGAGAAAAGAAAGAATATCAAAAGAAATGGAGAAAAATTGGAGGCATCCATGGCGTTTGCTTGATTGTTTTTTTTTTTTTATTTTTTATTTCAACCTGTGGGAATGGGTTTTGAACCCACAATCTTTTAGTCCGGAACTATGTTGTAGTTGGTTTTTTCTTGATTTGTATGAAACATTATGCATTTTATAATAACATTTCGGTGTGTCTAATTTTAGATATAAATCTTGATTGTTTCTGTTGACAATGGGACGTGAGGAGACTGTTGACCCTTTTAAGAAAATGCAGAGAATCTAGACAACATTTTTTGAACTTCCAAAAAAAGTAATAACAATTACTATTCGAAGTCTGTAGACCCCATGCAATGAATGGCTTGCATTGTTTCTTTTTTTTTTTCCGAACAACAGTGACTAATTCTACCATAAGAAATTTGATTACTTCTGTTCTGTTTGATGGGTCAATGTGGCCAATAACAGCTACCTCTTTAGTCAACCAGCCAAATAAAGGTAATTGTTTCTATTTATTCATTTTTTAAATCTTTCATCCTCATTGTTCACAATTTTCAATTTTAAACCTAATATTGTAAATTTTCATTCAAATTGCTACCCAAAAATATTGTTTAATTGGAAAAAGAGATCATGAAGGAAAAAAATAATAATAATTTTTACCCCTTCACAAGTTGTATCAACGTTGACTCAAAACTTTTAATTTCATCTAATTAAACCTTAAATTAAATGTGTTACAATTTTTACCCATGTTCAATTTTTGTTAAACTCACCTACATTTTAGTAAGTAAAGTAAAAATCTCTTAAAACTCATTAATTTTAATAAGAATCAAAGGCTTGTACAAAATTAAACTATATTATTACCCAAGATTGTTGATTGAATAAACCTTTAAAAACTTGCATATATTTTTTTTTTTAAAAAAAGAAAAACCTCTAGTATCGTTTTTATTTAAAGCTTCGTTAATTA
>JAOANK020826992.1:0-10554 GCA_026257165.2 Telfairia occidentalis | reverse complement strand
AGAACTCTTTAACATCCTTGTGAGTTGAATTTATTTATTAGATTTGAGAGTGAGTTAGGAATAACCTCTCCCTAATGCTCTAAAAAGAACATTAGAACTTAAAAAGAAAAAGGACATGGAAATTAACGTAGAAGTATAGCTTTGGAAGAAGCATAAGAGTGTTCTGTGGTACTAAGGCAATATAAGAAATGCTATAGCATCTTATAGCAGTCAGCTTATCAGTTTCTCTAACCTAAGCCTGTTTTTATATAAGAAAAAAGTTCACAACCTCAATAAGCTTTTCTCAAGCAATTCCTTTGTTACCTTTTACCAACTATTTAATTTGGTTACTCCTATTCTCTTAAACAATCAACTTTTAAGGTAAATTTTGTTACTTATCCCTGTGGATCGACCTTGTAAAACTACAACTACTAACTGTACACTTGTAGTTTTGTGTGGCTTTGCAAGTTATTTTAAAATTGAATTTACACACACCAACACACTCTCATGGTTAATTCTCCTTTCTACACATCTATTAGAGTTCCGCCTATTGCTAAGAAATGTCTTCCCATAATTATAGACACTTTTTTATCAGCTTAATAATCCAAAATGATGAAATCAGCTGGAAATATGAATTTATCAACTTGGTCCAAAATGTCTTCAATCTTTCCTTCAAGATATGTAATGGATCTATCAGCCAATTGAAGAGTCACAGTTGTTTGCATTGCTTCTCCCACTCCTAAATTTTTATAGATGGATGATGGTATCAGGTTGATACTGGCTCCAAGATCACATAATGCTCTTCTCAATTTCTTTCCTCTAATTGAAACATGAATAGTGAATGACTCAGGATCCTTGACCTTCGGAGGTAGCCTATTTTTAAGTATTACACTACACTCTTCAGTCAAAGAAGATGTCTCATATTCCCTTAACCTTTTTATCTTGGTCAAAATATCTTTAAGAAATTTCATATAGTTTGGCATTTGCTCAAGAGCTTCTACCAATGAAATGTTTATGTGAAGTTGCTTCAGTACTTCTAAGAACTTCTTAAGTTGGACTTCTTGAGTTTTCTACTTGAGCCTTTAAGGGTACAAAGGTGGTGGAGGTTTGAAATGAATAGTTGGTATGTACTATTGAGATTCTACAGACTACTGCTCACGCTATCTCATTGCTCTGTAGAATTCTAATTCAGACTCTTTTGTTGCAGCAAAGAACTTGTTCCAGCCATTGATTTTCCAGTCCTGAGTCAACAACTTGCACTTGTTCTTTACCTTCCCTCTGCGAATTTTCGGTATCTACGGGGAGTTGTTTTTGAGGTCGAGTCTTTAACGCGCCTGCTAATTGTCCAATCTGAATTCTTAAATTCCTCAATTAAGCTTGTTGGCTTTGAATCATAGCATCGTTTTTGTCCATAGACATCTTCATCGTGCTTTCAAATGAAATACTCGAATTGCTAGGATTTTGCTGAGGCAATTGCTTATTTTATTGTGACACAAATTGTTGATGCTGCTGTCTAAATCCAGGTAGTACGACTATCTAGATTGGCTACTGGTACAACAATTCTATTATGGTTTATCTAGTATGACTAAATCCATTGCTAATGAAGCCGTAGGGGGGTCGATTTTCCCTAACATGACCGAGGTTGCTCAGGCTTTGTTCGAGGATATGGTCTAAATAAGCTATAATAGGCCATCAGAGTGGTTAACACAGAGAGCTGTAGAGTTGTACGAACTAGATGAGGTAAGTTCCCTAAAGGCCCAAATGGCATCGTTGACTAATGCATTAAATAATCTTGCGATGAAGGTAACACACAAGCCATAGCTTCCTTAGCGATGTGTAATGCTTATCGAATGAACCATGGGCAACATTTGAAGCAAGCCCATTATTTGAACCAAAATTTTGGATACCAACAGCAAGCCCCCTATAAAATTAGTTTCATTCTCAGCAATCTCAGCTTCCGACCCACTATCATCCAGGTTTGCGCAACCATGAGAATTTTTCTTATGCTAATACTAAAAATGTTTTGCAGGGACCTCTTGGATTTGCATCATCATCCTCCAAGTATTAGTCTTATGACCCATCTCTAAAGGACATGTTGGGAGCATTTAGAGCAGAATCCCAAAACAGAAAAATGACCCTGGAGAACAAACTGGAGAGTCAAGAAAGGGCCTTGAAGAACTTTGAGATGCAAGTAGGTAGATTGCCACCACATTGAATACGATGCAAAAGGGTAAATTTCCTAGTAACACGGAGGTGAACCCTAAGGAGAATTGCAAGGCGATTACCTTGTGGAGTGGTGAGTCATTTGCTGAACTCGAAAACAAAGTTGAGGCCATCCCAGCAGAAGAGAAGGATGAAAATGAGAAGGAGGAAACAAAGATGAGAAGAAAGAAGAAACAAAGAAGACGGTTGAGTTGAAATTAGAGGGAGAGCCATCCAATTAAGGGAAGTGTCCTAACCTTATCCCTATTATTCCTAATCACATCCCATACCCTCAACACTTTAAGAAAAAGAAGAATGATGCACAATTTACTAAATTCTTGGATATGTTTAAAAAGTTGCATATAAACATCCCTTTTGCAGATGCCTTCGAGCAAATGCCAAACTATGTCAAATTCATGAAGGATATTTTATCCAAGAAGAAAAAGTTTGGGTAGTTTGACAAAGTTAGTTTGACACTGAAGTGTAGGGCGATCCTAAAAAAGAAGCTACCACAGAAGCTTAAGGACCGAAGGAGTTTTACTATCCCTTGTACGATTCGTAACATTTTGGTTGCACGTGCAGTATGTGATCTAGGTGCTTCGATTAACCTTATGCCTCCATCTTTTTTTAGGAAATTAAACTTGGGCAAGAAACAACCAACCATCGTCTCGCTACAGCTCACAGACTGATTTTTGACATTCCTAAAAGGTATTATAGAACATGTGTTGGTTAAAGTTGACAAGTCTATTTTTCCTGCAGACTTTATTGTCTTAGATATGGAAGAAGACTTTGAGGTGCCTATCATATTGGGACGCCCATTTTTAGCTATGGAAAGAGGTAATTTTTGACATCTATCAATCTTTGTAATACTCTGACAAGGTACGTACATGTAATAGGGTAGATGTTATGGATTATGCTATTATTGAACTAAAATAGTTGATGTTGTCTTCTTATGATGTGGATCAGAAAAGTATGTTGAACATTGATCGTGATGAGTTAGATATGCTTGATGTTAATGATGTGCATGATGTGCATGAGTCTTTTGATGAGTTGTCTGTATGCCCTGCTGAATATGAGCATTCGCATTTAGAACTTGTCCATGCATGTGAGTTTGTTAAACCTTCTATTGTTGCATTGAAACAATTACTTGATCATCAAAGATATGCATTTCTAGGTAAATTCTTTACCTTTTCTGTGATTATTTTTGATGAATTGAGTAGGGTAGAGGATGATAGATCATTAGAAGTCTTGTATGAAACCAAATCTACTCTAGGATGATCTATTAGCAATCTTAAGGGTAATAGTCCCTCTATAGTCGTGCATAAAATTCTTATGGAGGATGCATATAGTCCATTTGTAGAGCATCAGAGTAGATTAAACCCTTTATGAAAGAAGTAGTTAAGGCTGAAGTGCTTAAACTGTTAAATGCAGAATTATTTATGTTATTTTATAACTCTCCAAAAGAGGGTTATTATAACTCCAAATTGAGATGAATGTTTATGTATCTTGCAGCATTAGATAAGAAAAACATGCCGTTAAGCTTTTGATTCATTTCTATTGCCAATTGATCTCTCTAAAGTGTTGCTTTATTAAATTTGTAGTTATTTTTTATTTGTGGGTTGTATTTGTGGCAGCTGAAAGAAGGTGAAACATGTGTAGTCAAAGGCAAGAAGCGACGCAATGCAGTAGTATTCTCCCAAGCATAATGCTCCAGCAGCGTGATAAATAGAATATTCTCCAAAATGTTCCAGTGTATGAATTGCTTATTCCGTAGGTCTCGTGTGACGTCCAAAAGATGCACGATTTCCCTTCTCTTTACTTGTCAGACTTCAAGAGGGAGCTATGAGAGTTTTCACATACTTTATTTAAGGCATGGGCCACAGATTTTTAGGGCAAGCTACTGGAAAAGAAGGATACCCAAAAAAGGGAAAGAAAAATTCTCTCTACAGCAAAATTCACCTACCTAAGGAGAAACCCAACTGGAAAGCCGTTTCAAAGCCTTGAATTCCTTCATTTTGTAGCTCATTTACTCTTCATACTTGTTTTTGTCTTTCTCTATGTTCTATTTAAAGTTCCATTGCCATTGTTTTGTTGCTGTAGTTAGTTTTGTAATGAAGAGTAGCTAAAATACCCATTGGGTAGTTAATGACAGCATTCTTGTAGATTGAATAACATTTCATGTTTCTTTGAACTGCGTTAGTGTTAATCATTTTCTTCTTAGATATCCATCGAAAGAAATTGCTAGCTAATTCGTGTACTAAAAGGTAAAGGGTTAGTCAAATTCGTTTAGACAATGCAACAGTGGGAGGAGTATTTCCCTATTCTGTAGAAGCATTAGACATAGTGTTGAAGTTGTAAAACTAAAAGGAATCGATTTTTAATTAGTTTGAGTTTTAGTTTAGACATAAATTAGACTTAATCATGGTGTAGGGTGCTCGAAGAGTAACTACCCAGAGATTGCTAGTTTGCAGGAGTGTTCTTTCTTTCCGAGAAAAAGTTGTAGCATCGTGTCACCTTGCTTGAGTGAACCTCATTAACTGCTCTCTTTTACTTATTGTTGTTTTGCATTACTTTTTGTATGAGTTGTGAGTTTAAAGTTCTTTAACAAATTGATTATCTCTCCTTCCCTCAATTCTGTAAGACAACATTGAAGTTGTTGTGTGTATTTCATGTAGAAAAATAAAGATATTCAATAGTATTGAGTCTAAGTAAGTCATTAATTTCCTTGTGGATCGATATCCTGGAATACTCTAGTACTACTTGCATGATTGCTTATATTTGACATGAATTGCATCTGATTGCCCCTATATTTGGCATAAAGGCATCATTATCTTGACCCATATTTGGAGACAACAAGTTTTTGGCATTGTTGCCAGGGAGATATTACTAATTTCTTTACTAAGATGCAAATTAATGTTGTTTCTGATTTTTCTGAAGCATATCCAGTGTTGTCAGCACTCTATTTGTCATTAGTTTTATCGATATCTTGTTGTTTGTACATTCATGGTGCATGAACAAAGACGACATAGACTTTGTTATTGATCAAAAGATAGAGAGGACCTTACACCACTGAAGAAGAGCAGTCAGATGACCACAAGGATTTGCTGCTACTTAAGAATTTATGGAAAACCAGGACGTTCCTATTTTGGACCAACCAATGCATAATCCACATAATCCTACTCAAGTCGCAGCAGACATAAGAAGAGTAATGAAGCAGCAACAAATAGAATAACATAATCTGATTTTGTTGGTTGATGATTGGGACAAAGCGATAAGAGATTATGCAGCCCTAATTTTCAATGATTTTAATCCTTTGATTCTAACAAAACTAAATGGTGCTCCAGAATTTGAACTCAAGCCGATGTTCCAGATGTTGCAGACAAGTAGTCAGTTTGAGAGAACTAAGTTGCATAACCCCCACTCACATCTACAATCATTCCTTGCTCCATGCTATTCATTTAGAATCTCATGCATTACTGAAGAAATGTTGAGGTGTTGACATTATTTTCCTATTCCTTGAGGGACAATGCTAAAGTATCATTGAACTCCCTAGTGCCATGATCGATAACTTCGTGGACATATGTTACTGAGAAATTTCAACTAAAACATTTTTCTCCCACCAAAAATGCAGTACTCCGTGGGGACATCCTGACGTTCCATCAACAAGAGAATGAGTTAGTGGATGAAGCTTGGGAACGTAACAAAACTATACTGAAGAATTGTCCCCACCACAATTTACCAAGTTTTGTGGATATAGAACATTTTGATCATGTATTGACTCTCGATTCTCTTTTAGTCCTAGACGCATTAGCTAATTGTGCTCTATTGCAAAAAACATGTAATGAAGCATTCCAGCTAGTCTATGAATACTAATGCTTCACAACCAATAAATTCAGTAAAAGAATCTACATATGTCAGTTCTGCATTGTGCGGGGAAGCACACTTGTTTGAGCATTGCCTCTCTAATCCAACATTAGTATTTTTATTGCACAAGGTAACCAAGGATGAAACAATACATACTCTAATACTTTAATCTAGGCTAGAGACAACATCCGAACTTTCATGGGGTTGACAAAGCAGGCAAGTAGCAGCAATGCGCCCATAAGTTCCACCAGAATTCATCACTCTAGCAGTGCAACAAAACTTCATAGGGAATAAAGTTCATCCCATGCCTTAAAATCAGCAATGAAGTAATTGGAGAGTTTGATGAAAGAAGATATCATGCAGAATGATTCGATCATACAAAGTCAAGCAGTAACGCTTAAGAGTCTAGAAGTGGAGATTGGACCGTTGGTGATTGAAATACGAAGTAGACCAACTGGAACACTTCCTAGTACTATAGAAGTCCTAAAAGCTGCAAGGAAAGAGTATTGCATAGAAATTACATTAAGAAGCCAAAAAGAACTTGGATAGGAAGATGAAAAATTGGAACCAGAAGTGAAGAACCTTGATGATGACCATGAAGTACAACCAAGCAAGGAAAAGAGGGTGTAGTTAAGAATGAAGAGGAAATAAATGAACAAAGCAATAGAAATGCTGCAGGAAAAGAAAAGGGTAAAAGCTACAGACCTACCTAGATTTCTCCCACCACTGCCCTTCCCACAACAATTGAGAAAGAAAAATGATGAAGCGCAATTTAAGAAGTTTTTAGATGTGTTAAAACCATTGAACATTAATATTCCGTTGGTGGAAGCCTTAGACCAAATACCCAGTTATGATAAATTCTTGAAGGACATTCTCACGAGGAAGAGAAGATTGGGGGAGTTTGAAATAGTGTCGTTAATAGACGAGTGTAGTGCCATTTTGTCAAGCAATATACCAAAGAAGATGGAGGACTTAGGCACTACACAATTCCCTGTTTGATTGGAGATCAGTAAGTGGAAAAAGCATTGTATGACTCGGGCGTAATCCTCAACTTCATGCCCTTGTCCATTTTTAAACAGCTAGGCATTAGAAAAGCGAGACCCACTGTTGTGACGCTGCAACTTACAGAGCGCTTTATGGCCCATCCAAAAGGAAAGATTAAGGGTGTGCTAGTAAAAGTAGATACATTCATATTTCTTGCTGATTTTATCAATCCTTGACTATGAAGCGAATAGAGAGATTCCCTTTATTTTGGGAAGGCCATTTCTCGCGACTACCTAAACCCTGATTGATGTATAGAAGGGTATAGTAACGATGAGGGTCCATGACTAGAAAGTGACATTTAATGTCTTTAATACTTTGAAGAACCCGAACGATATTGAAAAGTGTTCAACTATACAAGATAAGGAAAACCTTTCTACAAAGAGCTTAAGTGAGGAACAATATGAGAATGAGGAAGATGATGTCATCGAAGACAGAACACAGGAAAAAATGGAACAATTATGAAGTATTTATGCTACAACATTGGCCAACGAAGGAATGATGGAAGCTCTTGATCTATCAGATAGAAAACACCATAAAATAAAAGTGTCATTCAAAGAAGCACCAATACTAGAGAAGAAATCTCTACTTGCGAATCTAAAATATGCTTACTTGGATGATGATAATAAACTTCCTGTCATTATTTCGTCAACTCTACATATTGATTATGAATTATCTCTTTTGCAGGTATTCAAGAAGCATCGAAAGGCCATTGGATGGACACTAGCCTATATCCAAAGCATTAGCCCTACGATGTGTATACACAAAATACGATTGGAAGATGATGTGAAAAAAGGTGTGAATGTACAGTGACTCCTCAACCCAATTACGAAGAAAGTTGTTCAGAAAGAAATTATAAAGTGATTAGATGTAGGAATCATCTTCCTTATAGCTGACGGCTACTGGGTTAACCTTGTGCAATGTGTCCCAAAAAAGGTAGAATAACCATATTTTCCAATGATAAGGAAGAAATAATTCCAACCTGAACTGTAACTGGCTGGCATGTATGCATGGACTACTGGAAACTCAACAAAGTAACTAAGAAAGATCATTTCTCTCTTCTGTTCATAGACAAAAATGTTAGATCGATTGGTAGTGCAAGACTACTACTGCTTTTTAGATGGATATTCTAGATACAACCAGATAGTGATCACACCAAAAGATTAGGAGAAAACAACGTTCATATGCCAATATGAAACGTTTGCCTTTAGACAAATGTCATTCATTTTATGCAATGCGCCAACAACGTTCGAGCGTTTATGATGGCGATTTTCTCTGATATGATTGAAGAGACATTAGATGTTTTCATGGATGACTTCTCAGTTTTTGGTAAGTCTTTTGATAAATGTTTAGCAAATTTGAAGAGTGTGTTGGAAAGACGCGAACAGAGCAACCTAATCCTTAACTAGGAGAAGTGCCATTTCATGGTACAAGAAAGTATTATCTTAGGACATAAGAACTCAAGGGCTGGGATAGAGGTGGATTGAGCCAAGGTAGAAATAATAGATAAGCTCACTACCCCTTCTATTGTCAAGCATGTTCATAGTTTCTGGGCCATGCAGAATTCTATAGAAGATTTATCAAGGATTTCTCAAAGATTGCTAAGCCTTTATGTATGTTGCTGAGAAAAACGTAGACTTCAACCTCAATTCCGACTATGAAACGGTTTTCACAATGTTGAAGCATAAGTTAGTCACAACACCAATCATCACTGGTCTTGATTGGGCAAAGCCATTTTAATTGATGTGCGATACCAGTGACCCGGCCATTGGTGTCGTGTTAGGAAAGAAGCATGATAAGGTGATCCACTCAGTCTATTATGCTAGCAAAACATTGATTGAGGCGCAGTGTAACTATACGGCGACAAAGAAGGAGATGCTTGCAGTAGTATTTGTTTTTGACAAGTTCAAGTCCTACCTTACAAGGACTAAGGTCTTTGTGCATATAGACCATGCTGTGATAAGACACTTGATGGTAAAACAAGATGCCAAACCACACTTGATAAGTTGGATATTATTCCTCCAGGAGTTTGATTTGGAAGTAATAGGTAGAAAGGGCACTGAAAATCAAGTTGCAGACCACTTATCCAGATTAAATGAGAATGAAAAAAAAGAGAAATTGAGTCATATAAAAGAGAAATTTCCTGATGAAACTATTCTCGCCATAATAAAATGTGAGGTGCTATGGTATGTAGATATACTCAATTACCTTGTCAGTAAGGTAATTCTAACAGATCTCCATGGATTTGTTGTGAAGAGATTTATTGCACAAACTAAAAAGTACTTTTTGGATGAGCCTTTCTTGTGCAAATTGGGGTCGAATGCAATATTGCAAAGATGTGTAATTTTAGAAGGGATGAATGATATTTTGTGGCAATGTCATGCATCATCTTACTGTGGGAATCACACAGGTAAAAAGACTACTGCAAAAGTACTTTAATCATGCTATTACTAGCTATCACTTTTCAAAGATCTATACATCTTTGCCTAAGAGTGTGATCGCTCCCAGAGTACTGGAAATATTTCAAATAGAAGTGAGATGCCATAGAATTACATCCTTGAGGGGAAACTGTTCAATGTTTGGGGAATCGATTTTATGGGATAATTTTCACCCTCTCAGGGACACAACTACATCTTGGTTGTTGTAGATTACGTTTCAAAATGGGTAGAAGTGATACCATGCCCACAAAATGATGCAAGAATGGTTGAAAATTTTCTCAAAAGGAAAATTTTTACAAAATTCAGAACTCTCAGGGTATTGATTAGTGATGAGGGCACTCATTGTGTGAATAAAATCTTAAAGAAGCTATTGCAAAACTATAATGTTCAACATCAAAGTGGCTACAACTTATCATCCACAAACCAACAGTCAGGTTGAAGTTTCCAACAGGGAGATTAAATCTATTCTGCAAAAGGCAGCTAACTTAAATAGAAAAGGTTGGACAACACTTTTAGACGAAGTGTTCTGGGCGTACCATACAACTTTTAAGACGCCTCTTCAACTTTCTCCCTATAAAATTATTTTTGAAAAGGCTTGCCATCTTTCAGTTGAACTTGAACACAACTCTCCAGGCCTTAAAGAAGCTAAATTTGAATATGACTGCAGTCGATGAGGCAAGATTGCTCCAAATTCATGAGTTAGAGAAGTTGAGGAACGAGTGTCACGACAATTCCAAAATTTATAAGGAGAAGTCAAATAAGTGGCATGACAGAAAATTACGCCAGCATCACTTCGCAAAAGGTCAAGTTGTCTTTTCATTTAACTCATGCCTTAAATTATTTCCAAGTAAGCTAAAATCAAGGCGGTTAGGGCCACTTGTCATTAAGAAGATCTTTCTTTATGGTGCAGTATTCCTATTCGGCGAAAATTCAAACTAAGAATTTAAAGTTAATGGGCAAAGAATAAAACCATATTATGGTGCTGGTTCATTCGAGAACAAACCACCATACATCTGCAGGCACAATGAAC
>JAOANK020826991.1:0-22937 GCA_026257165.2 Telfairia occidentalis | reverse complement strand
AATTTGAAGCGTTCAAATTCGGTTTCGGGAGAATTTTAGATATATGTGATATATTTAATCTATCGACATTTGATTATGAATTAAACGATCGAAGGGAGTTGAAAATAACATTTTAATGAGATTTAAATGTTGTATATATGAATAAGGATTCATATTCGGAAAAACAGTTTTTTCGAACACTAGGATCGATGGCAAAATAATATTATTTTAATATATGATATTAAAATAATTAAAAAAAAATTAAATTAAAATTTGTTTTTAATTTAATTTTTTGTTTTGGTTTTTAATTTGAGAAATTAAAAAAAAATCAAAATAAAAGAAAAAGGAAAATTTTAAATTAGGAAAAATGGAAATTGGTGACGTTCCATTTTCTTCACCACCATTTGCCACATCGATTTGAAGTGCTACCTCACCTTGATTGAGTGTCAATCATGGGTGAGGTAGTTGTGCACAAATAAGGTTAGAGAAGTGATCCAATTTGCTCCCAAAACTTGGTGTTCATATGTTGAACATAAACGAAGTCTCATCCCTTCTCCTCTCTAATTCAACAATCAAGGGATCCCACCATCTCGTTCCTTGGCATAAGAATAGCTGAGAAGACACTAGTGGTGGTCCGAGAGCTTGTTCGTGATCCATATTGCTGGAGATAGAAGAGAATTTGAGCGTCAAAGTCGAGTTCTCTTGTTCTCTGTTTTCTCCTCTTTAAAGCATGATTTTCCATCTTTATTTGAGCTAATTAGAGTGCATTAGATCCTAATCCGCTGCGCATGTATGTTGATACATCCTTCATGAGATGCCTTAATTTATTGTATTTATTATTTTCTTTCTCTAAACTCAACAACATATATTTATACACTATTGGAGTTTCAATCCAAGTGGGAGTTTGTTGGGTCTTATGTCCTAAAAGTCGTGGTTTGTAAATATTTGACACTTTCTATCATCAATAAAGTGGTTATTGAAGTTATTCAGTAAATTTTTTATAGAATAAGTAAATTATTAAGTATAACTCTATAAATCCAATAAACTAAGAACCCATGGCTATAGTATGAGTACTTGAACTTTATGTGGAGACATAAAAATAGATCAAGTTCGAGTAAATAGCCAAAATGCTCTATAGTATAACGATTAGGCTGGGTACCTTATCTTGGGGATACTATCAAAGGCAACCCACTTTGTATTTAATACAAACAATGTGATCTTGAATCGTTTATGTGGAGACATGCGAGAGGGAGCGTTCTATGCAATGAGTTTGCATAAGATCGGACTGCGAAATAGTCATTATTTCTTTATAACGCCATTTAATGTTAAACACTGACTAATTTCAAATTGATGACCTAGGTAACTCAATCTTAATCCTAAGCTAACTATGAACTTATGTTTATTGAGGATTATCCTTAGATCTACATTGGTGATAGATGCTCATCATCGCCTGTTCAATAAGCCCCTATTTCAAGGGTAAGACCGAGTAGATAGTTGGGGACTTAATCCTACAAGATAGAATTCACTCCTACCTGACTTTAGGGATAGTAGAGAGGTTGTTCTCTTAAGTGATGATTCCAGGTCTTGAACAAGGGGCCTCACCCTCTCATTGGCTCGAGAGGAAATCGGTTTGATGGTTGGACCACAAACCAAGTGTTCATTAGATGGTTAGTGGTACTTAAGGAACAAGAGGCAATCCAGGGGTATGATGGTATTTCGACCCAGCTGAGATTACGAACAACCTGTGAAGGGTCGACTTACTAATCATGATTATATCAAATGGATAGAAATATATCTACAGTGAGGAAAGTGCAGCTACGGGCTATAGTGGAGTGACCCGTTAGTTAACGAATATTGTTTAACTAGGTTAAAGAGTTTGACTGGTTAATCTCAGATCGTTGGAGCTCATGATCTGTAGGTCTATTAGATCCCTCGGCTAGTTCACATCAGATAAAACCTTAGAATAATGTGGTGAATGAATTTGAAACATTCAAATTCAATTAAGGAGTGAACATTAAATATATATGATATATTTAACATTTCAATGTTTGATTGTGAATTAAACGATCGAGGACAATTGAAAATAATATTTAAATGAGATTTAAATATTATATAAAATTAGGGATTCATTTTCGAGAAAATTATTTTTTAAAAAAATTGGGATTGGTGTTAAAAAATAATATTATTTTTATATATGATATTAAAAGAATTACATTAAATTAAAATTAGTTTTAATTTAATTTTGGTTTTTCTATTTTATTTATTTTTTGAAAAAAAATAAATCAAAAACAAAAAAAAACAAAACCCAATTAAGTGGAAAATTTCACTTAATTAGGTAAATTGGATTTAAGGTGAAGTGTCATCACCTTAAACCAACACTAACCTCACTTGATGCATGATAAATTAAGTGTCAATTTGTTGTGCATTTAGTCATGCACAAGTTCTTCTATAAGTAGAAGATTTTTTAGATGAATAAGAAGTTTATTGATTGATGGATTTTGCTCTCATAGTGTGTTCTAAGTGTTAGAACTCCACCCCTCCTTTTCATCCATTTCTCTCTCAAATTCACAACAAATTTGGATCCCACAATTCGTTTTAAGGCTGGAAAATAGCCGAGAAGACTCTCATGGTGATCCAGCATCCGTTCATGATCAATTTCGTGGAGATTCAAGGAGGAATCGAAGCTACAAAGGTTGTATACTCATTTCTCTATTTTTTTTTTTTAATAATGCATGTTTATCCTTCAAATTAAGCAAGTTAGAGTGTAATTTGATCATTTCTGCTCCACATGCATGTAGTTTACTCTTTCACATCAATAGTTCTTCTTCTGAAAGGCAAAACTCTGACCATGGGGAATGACTTTTATCCTATTAGTATATGCAATGTTTGTTACAAAATCATTTCCAAAGTTCTTGTTAATAGGTTAAAGATCATTAATGATTCTATCATTTATGTGAAACAAAGTATGTTTATTTATTCTCGCCTTATTGTTGATAATGTTATTGTAGGTTTTTAGTACCTTCATGAGATTGAAATATCATCTACTAAAAATGGTTTGCATCTCCCAAATTTGATATGAGTAAGGCTTATGAAAGAGTTGAGTGGATATTGTTACGATGCATTGTGAATAAAATAGTTTCAGTCAAAGGTAGATTAATAGAATTGGAATGTGTATGGAATTTGTCTGTTTTTTCTATTTGTCTAAATGGAGAAACACGATCCCTTTCCAACCAAATGAGGCCTTAGGCAATGGGACCCATTATTCACTTATCTCTTCCTCATTTGAACGAAAGGTCTATCAAGTCTTCTCAAAAAGGCTGAGTTGAATAAAAAAGATATGTGGTTTAAAAATTGCAGAGCTTACTACTACTATTTCACATCTATTTTTTGCAAATGATAGCCTACTTTTCTTTAAGGTGAATCAGGAAACATTTATGGAGGTCCAAACGATTTCGAAAGTTTATGAATGGACATCTTGATAGATAATAACTTTTTAAAAATCGACAATAGCTTTAGAAATGACAATCCTAGAGAAATATGAAGGCCAATCTAGCAGACATCCTTAGTGTGCAACTTGTAGCAGATCATGAAAAATATTTGGGGTCACCTTCATCACTCTCTAATAATAAGAGGGATTCTATAAACTACCTAAAAGAAAAGGTAACTAAGATACTACAAGAGTGGAAATATAAACTTTTCTCAAAAGTAGGGAAAGAAGTCCTTATTAAAGTAGTTAAAGTAGTTGTGGAGGTGGTACTTACTTGCTCCCTAAGTTGTTTCAAATTACCTATGAGTTGTTGTTAGGAGCTAAATAGTATGGTTGTAAATTTTTTTATGGGGTAATTCAGACAAGGGTAAGAAAATTCACTAGGTTAGCTGGAAGATGATTACCAAATCTAAGAATAGAGGGGGCTAGGATTTCATGATATTAGTAAGTTCAAAAAAGCTTTGCTAGCAAAACAATCCTAGCAAATCCTAAAAAGACCAAATCCCCTGTTAGCTCAATTTTTTAAAGCTAATTACTTTTCCCATGAATACTTCTTAACCACCCAATTAGGAAACTGTCCATCTTATGTTTGGCGAAGCATCATGTAGGGGAGAGAGTTGGCTATGAAAGGAGGTCGTTAGCGAGTGGGAAATGAAAAGTCGATCTCAATCTACGACGTCTAGTGGTTGACAAGAGAATGAAATTGTAGAATCCTCTCTCGAATAAGGCCTTTATCATTTAAAATAGTTGATGGTCTGATCAATAATGAATGTGAATGGAATAATGATCTAGTGAAATAGTTTTTCTCCAACAAGGATGCATAGTTGATTCTAAGTATCCCATTGGGGAAAAATAATATAGAAAACATGTTCATATAGAACTACGACAGAAGAGGTATCTACTCAGTTAAAAGTGGATACAATATAGCCATGGATGAAGAGAATGTAGCTATTACATCCACTAAGAAAATGACACAAAGTGTCAAAAATAAATTTGGCTATTAGACGTTCTAGAAAAGATAAAAATACTCCTTTGGAAAGCATGCCTCCACACCCTCCCCACCAAACTCAATCTTTACAAAAAGAAAGTGATCAATAATTATGTTTGTCCACAATGCGAGAGGGAAGTGGAAATGAAAATTAATGTTTTGTGGTGTTGTAAGAAGATTAAAGGATTTTGGGCTTAATGGAGCGTAGCCACCCGTTTATTAAATGATACTTACTATTGGACATTTTTGGAAAAATATTAAAAGAGTGAAAAATCCCACATCTGAAATATTAAATGAAGTGGTGGGTTTCAAGTACCATATAAGCTCATGGGCTTTGGTTTTATTCATCCCAATTAATAACACTTTAAGCTTGGTTTACTAGCTCTAGTTAAACTTCTTTCTGGTATTCTATTACTTGAGAGTGAGAAGAAGGGTGTGAATAGTTTAAAGTTTTGAGAGAGTGCTTTTGTGATTGGGGAGAGGATTTTTATGTGATTGTAACAAATTTTCACATACTAGAGTTTCTTTTTGGTGGGCCATGGTTTTTCTCCAGTTTTGGAGTTTTCAAAGTAAATTCTTGTGTTTAGTATTTTCTTTTCAATTTCTCAATTATTTTGTACTAATTCCTACAGTAGAAATGGGTGGTTTTTCCCAACAAGTGATATTAGAGCATCTAAGTTTGTAGTTTCTTAAATTTCTGAGTATGCTCTATGGTTGCAGCATTTTTTGAACTTCCACATCAGAAAAATTTTCTTGAAACAAGCTAGGGTATTGTGAATAGTGGGGGTTATTTAATATTTGAAGATTTGCTTGGAGTTGAACCAGATATGTCGAATTTTATGAGTCCAATAAAGTTTTGATATGGAGAAATTTGATGGAATGATCAACTTTGGCTTATGGCAAGTGCAAGTCGAGGATGTGTTGATACAATCTTTGTTACACAAGGATTTGAAAGGAAGACCAAACAGTGGTGCTTTTGAAAAGTTAAGCGATGATGGTGATCTAGTGGAGTTCAGTGGTGGTTCTAACAGAGGTTCTAAGAAGTCCAACATGATAATGAAAATTGGGAGAAATGGATATGGGGGTTGTAAGCACAATACGACTAAGTTTGGCTAAGAATGTTCTTGCAAATGTGCATGAAATTTCAACAGCCAAGGAGTTTTGAGAGAAGGACATCTCAAATCAGCTGTACCTAAACCTGAAGGAGCAATTTCACACGTTGCGAATGAAGGAAGGTATAAAATTCTCAGACCATCTGAGTGTTCTTAATGACATCATTTCTGAGTTGGAGGCTATCGAAGAGAAGATGGATGAGGAGAATAAGGCACTCATGCTCATCTTGTCACTTTCATTTTCTTATGGATACATGAAGCCAGTCTTGATGTACAGAAAAGAGATTTTAGATTTTGTTGAGGTTGCTAGTAAACTTATGTTAGAGAAAAGATGACTGAAGAGTAAAGGGCATACTTCACAAGAGGATTCAGCACTAGTAATGAGCAATTAGAAGAAGAAGAAAAACTTTGTGCAAAAGAACGGTTGCTGGGAATGCAAATAGTCTTGGCACATGAAAAAGAAATGTCCTAACAGCATGTTCATCAAAGGACTCCGGGTTTAATGCTGATGGTGTCTCTCTCGTCAGAGGAGCCGATTACTTCCTCTAAAGAAAAACTAAAATCATTCTCATGGTATGTCTTCTTTACCATGATAGAGGATGTGTATCAACGGTTCCACAAGATTACACATGGCATTGGCTTGACAGTTATACAAGGTGTATGTGGTGGAAGTTATGTCAATGACTGAAGAACTTGTAGGTGAGCCAAGTAGGTAGAAGTTGCACCATAATTTTCAGCAGGGATTATGGACATGTGGCGAAAACCAAAATAATTAGAAAGGTGTTCCAACTGGTCTAATTTTATGGAAGAGTAGATTATAGTTCTCTAAGTTGAGAATTATGATTGTCGATAAAGATAATAAGGGTAGCAAAAGTTGTGAGTTCTTCAAAATGCCAAGGTGGAATTAGTTGAATTTTTTGGCAAAAACATTAGTAGAGTGAAAAATGTCACATCTAAAATGTTGAAAGAAGTGATGGATTCTAAACAATATATAAACAGTCTCATGGACTTTGGTTTTATTTATCCCAGTTAAAAATACTATAAGCTTGGTGTACTAGCTCTAGTTAAATTTCTTTCTCGTAGCTCTAGTTAAATTTCTTTCTCGTATGCTCTTGTTTGAGAGTGGGAAGAAGGCTGTGAGTAATTAAAAGTTTTGAGAGTTTTTTGGAATTTGGGTCGGGAAGAGAATTTCTATGTGATTGTAACAATTTTTCACATAGTAGAGTTTCTTGTAAATGGTTGTGGTTTTTCTACGATTTTGGAGTTTTTCATGTAAATTTTTGTTTTCAGTATTTTTTTAAAATTTTTTATTTATTTTCTACTTATTCCTGCAATAGAAGTGTGAGGCTTTTTTCAATACTTACATTGATTTACTCTTTCTATTTTGTAGGGTGGCCTAAGAGCAATCGAGGTTGGAATACGACTTTTTTGGGCCAAAATTAACTCCAAAGTAGTGTGGAAACTCATCAATGAGGATGAAATTTTTTATAATGAAACCCAATTTATAATCAATGAAATAAGAGAAAAATCTCTTATTGGACGCAAGCGGAATGAAGCCGCAAACATATTAGTAGTTCATGTAAGAAGACATCAATATTCGAGAATCTAGATTTATGAGTAACCCACCATGGGTGGAGATGGCTCTACGATTAGATCTACCCTGACTAATTTGTTTGTTCTCATTGTTTTTGTTATCTCCTTCATACTAAAAACAGGTGAAGATTGTAACATTGTAGGCTTAAGGTACAATTTAATGAATTTGAAAGTTTAAAGTAAAAGTTGATACACTTTGCCAAGTTCAATTTTTTTAACTGTTTAGAGTTAAAATTGATTCTTTATAGAGGATTAGTACATTAATATTTAACAATAATTCATTTTGCAACAAATAATATATCAAATGAAAAAAAATAGACATGAAGAATTGACAGTTTTACATCCCTAAAACATAAAAAATTGATTTATATACCTCCACTTCATTTTAAGTTTTCTACACCCCTACCCCACTTTTTGTACACGTGAAAAATCTCTTCTGTCATTTCTATTCTACACCCCCAATCTTTCTCTCTCTTCTCTCTCTTAACAAAGAACTCTAAAGATTAGGTTGCCCTAACCTCTCTCTCGTTTCGACTTCCCTATTGATTTCTCCCTCTTACTCTCTCTCGCTTTCTCCCTCACACTTCCTCTCGATTTCTCCCTCGATTCCCTCTCCAATTCCATCTCATTCTCTTTTATTTTCAAGCATTCGCACTGACACTCTTTAGGTAAGAAGGAACTTCCGCTTTCTTTTCCTCTGTCTTTAGGGTTTTTTAAACCAACTTATTCAGGTTTATTTTCCAATGTAATATGCATTGCATTATGTTATGAATTCGTCTATGGGATTTAAGATTTGACATTTATGATATTTCTGGTGTGAGATTATATTTAATGATTCCTATAATAGTTGGTTCCTGCCTTTAAAACTAAAATCGCATTGAATTTTTAAAATTTTGTATCAGTTCAGTCTTATTGGTTTGTCAAAATGACTAGTGAAACGAGAAACTAACAGTCACTTCGGTTTAAAATCTATCCAGCTATACTGATTGAAATATGCATCGAACGAATGCTATCTTCTCTTAAGTTGTGCTTCTTAATTTTGTTCAACTTTCGATTTCGGTCAGTATGTTAACGAAAGTGGAACAAAAAGTTAGGCAAATCTTCCTTTTGAGGTCGATTTTGACCAATTCTTCCACCACGAATATCATGTTGTATACTAATCTCCCTGATTATACATTACTCATACCTTTTTCTTCCTCCCACGTGTAGATTAACGATAGAGGTGGTTTGAAAGATCAACCTATTAGACTATTTCCATGCCAAATTTACTTGTGTAGCCCATGTATGTAGAACACTAGTTAACATCAAATCTAGGTTGACCCCCATCCAAGTAGAAATATTTAGAAGAACTTATTTTGGTCCCATTCTAGATATTGATATAATTTTTAATGGTCGATTAATTCACCATTTATTGTTGAGGGAGGTATAGGATAATGGGAAAAATTTAATTAGTATTGACTTGTTGGGGACGGTTGTGTCATTCACACATAATGGCTTCAACTTGATCACTGGCTTAGAGCATAGAAGGGTACATGTTATGCATCGACGAACATTCAGTAGACTTAAATGGTTGTTGTATGCAGTAGATGTAGTAACGTGCAGTGATTTGGTGAAGATATTTACTACAATTCAGTTTGTGTTTGACGAGAATATAGTGAAGATTCTTTAGTTTACTTCATTGAGCTTCTATTGATGGAAAAAGAGATAGGACAACAAATCCACTACGAAGTCATAAATGTAATCGATGATTGGGATTCGTCATGTAACTTTGATTGCAGCACAATGGTTTACATGAGGACCATTAGAAGTCTTCGAAATGCCTTGGGAGGCAAAGTTGAATCCCACAAAAAAGACTTAAAGATGAGTTGAATGGCATCAATACGTAGAGTTTATTTGATTTTGTGCATGCCTTTTAGGTTATTAGTTCATTAATTATTGTTGTTTATTAATTATTGTATTTCTTTCTATAATTTAACGTGTAACTATGTATTGTTTGTTTGTAAATGTTAGGTATGGCCATATGAAACCATTTCAACATTAATTGGACGTGTTGTGAATCGGAAGAATAACAATGTCATCCCACCCATATTGAGATGGTATTGTTCCCATTTTCCATCTTTTGACATAATAGATAGCACCATATTTTCCAACACTAAGGTAAGTAGTAATTTAGCCACTACTTGGATTCTATATTTCTTTTTTAGTTCATATATGAAACTTTGTCTTTTGTGTTATATTATGCAGGCGAAAATTACCTTGGAGCTAGTGGGCACCGAAGAAGAGATTATGTATATGGATCGTGTAATGGAACTACAAGTTTTACCACATTTACACGTTGAATCACTGTCGAGGGGTTGTCATGCTGGAAATGACAACAAATAACTTTTAATGAAAAAGGAGAATAATAGAAGAAAACACCTTCAAAGAAAGTTAAATGCAATGAGACCTATGAAAGCTGGACTACAAGCGCTTGACAGTCAATTGGGAGCTGTCAACCTTGATCTTTATTTCAATTAATGGACAATTTCGTCAAATTTGTGAGGTGTTAAACATTATGTATTGCCTTATTATGTCATTATTCACCTCACATTTGCCTAAGTTTTTGTATTTATTGTATTTAGGAAACCAGCTTTTGACAACTTTGCTGCAAATATGTCAAAGAGTACTTCAAAGAGTTCTATAACTTATAAAGTTCATAGCGACATACGATTTGATTATGATGCAGAGACGAATGGGTCAACATTGGTAGGAGGGGGGATTGCTATAGTTGAGGATCTTGAAGTGTATGAGAAGGTGTCAATGGTCGTGAGTGTAGTAAATTTGTTCCCTAATGAACCATTGACTAGTGATGTGCACTCCACTATGTTTGAGCCATTGACTCGTGTTGTGCACTCCACTGCTTTTGAGTCATTAACTAGTGATGTGCATTCCACTGCTCTTGAGCGTCAGATCCTAGTGTATGACCCTATGGAGAAGATTCTGAAGGTTATTGAAAGAACTTTCTTCAAATGGTATAGGGCACGAAAAAATAATCGTGAGGAATGATGGGTTGGGTATAGTCACGTGAAGAAAGAGTTCTTCAAAGGCTTATTGAAGCCATCTCGTTGGTTAGATTGTCGGTATGCATTTAACTGATCATGTTTGTATTATTTCTTTTTAATACTTCATAATTGACATTAGAAACAAAGAACGGATATTGAATAGGTAATGAATGTTCTATTTTATCATACCTACATGAAGCTTCTCAAGAATCCTCACTTCTGTCATCAGCAGTTCACCATTGTCAATGCCTCATTTATTGTAAGTATCTGAAACAAACACTTTTGAATTATGCTTATCATATGCTTTTATCCTGATGTAAAACCAAAAGTACATAACCACCTAATGTTGTCGAATGGCTTGTATGCTAGTTTAAAGGAATCGCGAAAGAGGTTGTATGATTGGGGCAAGGATAGCATTTAGCTGGACCATGTTCTCAGTCTTTTGGAATAATATTCAGCCCCTTGGGCTGATGTGGATAAGGTGCATAGTACGGTGAACCTTGGCAATGAGCACTGGATTCTAATGTGCATTGATATTCGTGTGCAGGAAGTAATTGTGTGGGGCTTTCTTAATCAAATGACGGATGATGATATTTTGATCGGACGATTCACACCAATATATGTTGTCATACCTTAGCTCGTTATAACTGTTGGGATCCTTCCACAAACCTCTCCCTCAGTTCCATGAAAGTTACTTTGAGCCTCATTTGCTCTGCAACAAGTTACCAGTGGTGATTATGGTGTCTTCGTTTTATTTATTTTTTTTAGTATGATGTACTTGGGGCAAGTATGCACACACTCACATAGCAAAACATGCAATTCTTCAGGAGGAAATTTGCAATAGAAGTATGGTTCTTCGGTATTGATAGAATCAATTGAAATTTCCCTTGTAATCTATCAATTTTGTTGCTTGTGTTTTTAATTATATACACATACTCTTTTTATTTATTTAGCATATGTATTTAAATATCCATATTACTTTGAATTATCTAATTTTAAATTAAATTGGTAAGCAAGATATTTCATCCTAAGTAAGCATGACCAGAACTAAAATTGATACATCTCATATAATTTATCCAAAAGTGGTGGACTATGAAGAAGCAGCATTTATTACACAATAAGAAACCAAAAACCCTAGTTCTTGGTTATATTTTGGGTTGCATTATTGCTTACATTTTTTTGTCAAAAAATCGGCCGATATCAAGCTTGAATTTACCCTTTATGATTTTGCAAATTTATGTTTTCGGTTGCTCTACCGATTATATTTTAGGTTGAAACATCGACAGTTATGGGCTCAAATTTACGTTTTTTGATTTTGGAAATTTATGCTTTTGGTTGCTTTATCGCATACATTTCAATTGGAATATCGGCAGTTATGAAGCTCGAATTTAATTTATGATTTCACAAAATTATGTCTTTGGTTCCTTTATCCCTTATATTCTTGGTCAAAATATCAGTAGTTATTAAGCCCAAGTTTGCTTTTTTATGATTTTGCAAAAATCGGTATTAAAACCGGTAGTTATCGATCAGAAGGGATCATTGTTCTTGGGAGACACATACTTAATATGCAAGAAGAAATTTAAATTTAAAATCATTAAAAATATTTAAAATAAGGAAGAAGAAAATATGTAACTTAAAGAAAACAAGAGTTAGTCGAAGGCAAAGGGATCATTGTTGTTCTTAGGAGACCCAACGTCCTCTTCGGTCAGAGGTGTCGCCGATGAAGGCTCCTCTTCAGGAGCCTTAGCCGCATTCTCTTTCGCGGCGAGATCCTTCTCCCATGCCTCCAATGCGAGAATCTCCTCGCGCTTCTTCAAAAAGGCATCATCCGCCCTGTCGACATCCTCCTTGATCTTCTGACGACCAACCCACGTTCTTCCAACTCATCCACCGTTTTGGATGCCATGTTGTAGTAATCAATGATACACTGCATGGTCACCGATTCTTTGCTTTTTGCCTTCTCGAAACTCCAACAGGTCTCAAGGCATTTTGCAAAGTCGCGATTTACGTCTTCAAGAAACTTTGTTGTTCTTTCCATCGTGATACAGAGATGGACAAAGAAAGAAATGAAATGAAAGAGAGAGATGAAGAAATTAAGAAATGAAACGAAAGAGAGAGATGGCGAGGGGAGTTAGTATACCACTTCTTATATAAGTGTGCGAACAATTAATTTTGGCAACGTTTTGATTTTTTCAAAACCCTGGTTCTTCTCATCAAGTGTGTGAAAAATTAATTTTGCAAATGGACCGAGTGACATTTTGCTTTCTCCAATCATTGCAATCAAATTGTTTCAATGATTGCACTTAATGGAGTAGGTGTGGTGTATTAAACTCCCTCCAAAATAATTTGAAGCATTTTTATTAATATGTAGACAATCATTTTATTCTATTTTATTTTATTCCAAAACCCTAGTTCTCGTTACAATTTTCTTCAAATTTTCATCGAAAACCCTAATTCTCGATGACTAGCTCGACTACCGTTTTGGGCAAAATCTAGGCCGATAGTTTACCAAGATATATTAATAGTACAAGTTATTAATATTTCAAAGCCATTAGTGGGGAAAAAAATCATTCATTCTGTCAAATTGTTGGAATACGTTATAAAATTTCATTGCAATGAATTCACTTAGGAAAATTTGGAAAAAGAGGACAAAAATTTAGGAGTTCAAGACTTTTGGAACTCCTTTTAATTTATTAGATTTATAAGACTTTTTAGAAGTGAAAACACCTCAAAAGAAGTGAAAAGACCTCACTGCCTCTTTTCAAAATTTCCTCCTTCTCAAAATGAAAACCCACGCCTTCACAACTTTACCTTTTTTTACTTCTTGGGTTTCATCCTTCCCTTGACCTCTCTCCTCACAGTGACATCAATAGTAGAGAGATATTCTAATTGACTTGAAATGAAATAAAGAAGATCAAAACAAATTTAAAAAACGCAAGACAAATCCCTATTTAGATTCTATTTTTTTTCTCGCAACGTCTCACAACTTTAAAATCTTGGTGATAACAACCAAAACACAAGCTCAAAGTGACCTCAATAGAAAAGAGATATTCTAATTGACTTGAAATGAAATAAAGAAGATCAAAATAAATTTAAAATATACAAGACAAATCCCTATTTACATTATGTTATTTTTCTCGCAACTTCTCACAACTTCAAAATCTTGCTAATAACAACTAAAAAAACAAGTTCAAACTGACCTCAATAGCAAAGAGATATTCTAATTGACGTTAAATGAAACAAAGAAGATTAAAATGAATTTAAAAAATGCAAGACAAATCCCTAGTTACATTATTTTTTTTCTTGCAACTTCAAAATTTTGTTAATAACAACCAAAACACAAGCTCAAATTGACCTCAATACCAAAGAAATATTCTAATTGACTTGAAATTAAACAAAGAATATCAAAATGAATTTAAAAATGCAAGACAAATTCCTATTTACATTCTTTCTTTCTTTTTTCCTCGCTACCTCTCGCAACTTCAAAAACTTCTTAATAACAACCAAAACACAAGCTCAAAGTGCCTCAATAGGAAAGAGATATTCTAATTGACGTGAAATGAAACAAAGAAGATCAAGATGAATTAAAAAAAATGCAAGACAAAACTCTATTGACATTATGTTTTCTTTCTCGCAACTTCTCGCAACTTTAAAATCTTGCAAATAACAACCAAAACACAAGCTCAAAGTGACCTCAATAGCAAAGAGATATTCTAATTGACTTGAAATGAAACAAAGAAGATCAAAATGAATTTAAAAAATGCTAGACAAATCCCTATTTACATTCTATCTTTTTTCTCGCAACTTCTCTCTACTTCTTGCAACTTCAAAATCTTGCTAATAACAACCAAAGCACAAGCTCAAAGTGGCCTCAATAGTAAAGAGATATTCTAATTGACTTTAAATAAAACAAAGAAGATCAAAACAAATTTAAAATATGCAAGAAAAATCCCTATTTACATTATGTTATTTTTTTCACAACTTCTCACAACTTCAAAATTTTGCTAATAACAACCAAAACACAAGCTCAAAGTGACTTCAATATCTAACAAATATTGTAATTGACTTGAAATGAAAAGAAGATCAAAATCAATTTAAAATATGCAAGACAAATCCATATTTACATTATTTCTTTTTTCTCACAGCTTCTCGGAAGGCCAAAATTGAGTTACTAACCATCATAATAAAATTTAAAGGTACTCCATAGTAACAATATGTTCTAAATGACTTCAAATAAAACATACAAGATCATCACAAGAAAAAAAAATGACTTAGAAAAGCAAATTCTATTTTACATTTTTTTCTCATAACTTCTTGCAAGGCAAAATCTTGCTACCAACAATCAAAGTACAAGTTCAAAAGCCCTCAATGGCTTAGAGATGTTCCAAACGGCTTTAAGTAAAGCAAACAAGATCAAAACAAAAAATATATATATGCAAGATAAATCCTAATTTTATATTATGTTTTTTTTCTCGCAACTTCGCCAAGGCCAAAATTTTGCTACCAAATATCAAAATACAAGTTCAAAGACCCTCAATAGAAAATAGATGTTCCAAATGGCTTTAAATAAAGCACACAATCAAAACAAAACAATATATGCAAGCAAATTCCTATTTTACATTATGTCTTTTGTCTCGAAACTTCTCACAAGGCAAAATCTTCCTACCAATAATCAAAATATAAGTTCAAAGGCCCTCGATAGCTAAAAGATGTTCTAACATGGCTTTAAATAAAGCAAACAAGATCAAAACAAAACAATATATGCAAGCAAATTATTATTTTACATTATATCTTTTTTCTTGCAATTCTTGCAAGGCCAAAATTTCGCTACCAACAATCAAAATACAAGTTCAAAGGCCATTAATAGCTAAAAGATGTTCCAAATTGCTTTAAATAAAGCAAACAAGATTAAAACAAAAAATATATGCAAGTAATATTCTCATTTTTCATTCTATTTTTTTTTTTGTTCTTGCAACTTTCTGCAATACAAAAATCAAAGTTGAAACCACAAAAATACAAGTTTAAGGGTACCTTAATACAACCAAATGTTTCAAATAACCTCAAATAAATCAAACAAGATCATTAAAAGAAAAAAAAAGCAAGGAAAATAAGCATTTTTACATTCTATTTTATTTCATTGCAAGTTCTCGCAATTTCTTTCAAGGCTAAAATCGGGCAACAAAGAAGAAAACTCAAACTACTAAGATGAAAACGCTTAGAAGAAGAAAAAAATTCAAGCGAAGAACAAAGAAAAAGAACTTAATGATCGCAGAAGAAGAAAAATAGTGTTCAGCTTAAGTTACAAGAACGCAGTTCAAGAGTTCACCGAAGTTCGCCAGTGTTGAAGAATGCAGTTGGAGAGTTCACCGGCATTGTTCACCGCGTGTTGTGAGGAAGAGGTTTTGCAATTTTTCTAGATTTCTTTCGCCGTGTTCTTGCTTAGGACTTATTTAGTCAATTTTGAAGTTCGTTATTGTCGCCCACCACGCCGCCTCAGAGTTCGCCACCGTCACCTCAGTCGCATTGGAGTTTGCTGTCGTTGCCTCAGTCGCCGGAAGCTTAGCCGCCAGAAGCAAAGGAGTCACCATTAAAAAGGTTTTCTCCTACATGCGTGATAGGTTTCAAGTTTGAGAAAATTTGGGGGAAAATTATTTTAAAAGGTAATAATGTCTTTTTGCCTTAAAAAAGTCCTAGTACTCTATAAATTTAAAAAGGGTTTTAAAAGTCTTTAATACCTTAAAATTTGTCTTCTTTTTCCCAATTTCCCATTCACTTAATGGAGTAGGTGTAGTGTATTAAACTCCCTCCAAGATCATTTGTAGCATTAATTTTTAATGCGTAGCCAGTCATTTTATTTTGTTTAATTTTTTTTTCAAGACCCTAGTTCTCGTTTTACGTTTTTCTTCAATCTTTTTTCAAAAACCCTAATTCTCAGTGTCTTTCACGACGACTATTTCAAGCGAGATTCAGGCCAATAGTTTAACGAGATATGTTAATAATAGAAGTTGTTAATATTTTGAAATCATTACTGAAAAAATTAATTCATTTTGTCAAATCATTGGGATATGGTAATTTCATTGCACCAAATCATTCCAATGAATTCACTAAGTGAAGTAGGTGTGGTGTATTAAAGTTCCTCCAAGATCATTTGTACCGTTAATTATTAACACATAGCCAATTGTTTTATTTTGTTTAATTTTTTTCCCAAAACCCTACTCTTCGTTACATTTCTTTTTAAGAAAAAGATTGAAAAACTCTAGTCCTCGTGGTCGTTCGCGGCTACGATTTCGGGTGAAATTCAGGCTGATAGTTTACCAAGATATGTTAATAATAGAAGCTATTACTATTTTGAAATCATTGTTGGAAAAAATTAATTCATTTCGTCAAATCGTTGGAATATGGTAATTTCATTGTATCAAATCGTAACAATCACTTCAATTAATAGAGTAGGTGTGGTGTAATAAACTCCCTTCCTTGAATAAAAATCAATATCTCTTCCAGTTTTCTTTTATAATTGCTTGTGTTATTTTTGTGTAATTAATTTTTACTAAGTTTTTGTTTGTTGGGTTCCCTGAAGAATGCATCACGTGTATGTTTGTTATGGGAGCGAATGGAATGAAGCAAAGAAAGAGTATTAGGGAGGAGAATTGAAGGGTTCGATGCTGACATGGGGATGTCGTTTGACATGTTCATAAGTCGATTATATTCGCTAACAAGAATTAACGAATATGAGTTCAATATCACGATATGGTGTTTGTTTAACTTCATTACCAAAGCACCTACATTTGTTATGAAAAATGATGAAGACCTACATTTATTTTTTATGAGTGATGATGCTTCCCTCATGTCATTGTATATATCATCTTCAATAAAAGACATGCCAACCCGTCTGAGTAATTTTGTACATGATGACATACCCTCAATGTCATTTCCATGCAATATAGGGCAAAGCCCGAAAGAATATAGTTTACCCCAGCCAAACTATATAAGCCCCTACATAGGATCTTCTTCGTTCATGCCATACAGTGAAATGTACAAAATGGGAATGAATGTGTCCTCCATCATTCCTTATTATTCTAACAATATCTTTCCAAAAATGTATTAAAAGTATGGAAATTACGGGTATAGATGGGCCAAATACTTATGGAAGTTATGTTCCAATCGACTATGGGCAGAATGAATCGATGGCCATCGAAGACGACAAGGATTGGAACCGAGGAAATACATATTTATGAAGATGTAGAAGAGGAGGGTCATGAAGGGGCAAGTTTGAGGAATGCAAGACGATCATGCAGATTTTGAAGAAGATTTGGAAGAAGAGGGTGAAGGTGATGAAGGGGGTCCAAACATCATCCCCACCGAAATCCCCCAATCTCATCTAATGTATGTAATTAATGATTCAACTGTTGTAGCACCGGAATGCAATACTTTGACAAGGAAAAGCAAAATTATAACATCTGGTCAAAGTTTCTAGCTCACATATATTGAGGTAGGATAAATTTTTTGGGAAAAAAAGATTTATCAATGAAGTTGTCCGTGTTGGCCATGAGGAAGAACTTTGAGTTTTAGGTTTAGAAGTCAACGCTAGATTTTTACCTTGTTACGTGCATCAGCAAGGGATGCGAATAGAGACTTCAAGCCATCGAGATGAAAGAGAGCAATGTATTCAAAGTAACAAAATATTTGAATTGACATACATGCGCTCATCAATTCATGAACCATGACCATAGACAGGCAAGAGGTTCGATTGTTTGACATTTAATAAAGTCCAAATATGAATATTGCATTGTGAACAAGCTTCCTTCCAAAGTGTCTCAAGACAACTTTGAGATTATGAGAGAGCAGTAAAGCTAATTTACAACATTTCAACGAATGAGAATGTCAAGCATACATGCTAAAGACAAACTCAAAAAAGGTTGGAACAAGTTCATACATATGCCTAAATGTAGGCTACCCTTATGAAGACACAAAATGGTTTTTTATACAGTCTTAAAGGGAATAAGATGTTTGTATGACAAATGTCACTTTTCTATAAGAAGAATCATATAAAATACCACAAACCTTGAAAAAGTAAGATAGTGTTAAGAAGTTGGTTCCAAGTGAAGGCACTAAATAGTTAACAAAAGTTGTTAATAGTTTAATTACATTTGAAAGCCAAATGAATCCTAGTCATAGGCCTCATTGTAGTGGAAGAGTTGTTAGACAATCCAATCACTACAAGGACTTAATTGAACTCCATATTGTCGTATTAGATGATAAAATTGAGTGCCTATTATCCTCAATGTAAACGTACATGACAAGGATTAAAATATCAAAGTCATGAATCTTGAGATAGAGTTCATATATTCTATCTCTGTCTAGAATTTGTAGAGCTTCTTAATGGGGTTAAACTCATAGGTAACTAACAAATCTAAAAAATAAAAATAAAACGATGTGTAGATTAAAGGTACAGACCTTCAAAGTAAGATTAATGGTGATATGCTCAACCCTACCACAAATGGTTTAGGAAACCCTTGTATAAACAAGCACCTCCTAAACATATATGGTAACACCTAGCATACACACCAAGAATCACCCAAGGGAAAGAAGAATGGACTTACCTTGAAGCTCAAGGCTTTAGATTGAGAGTTGTTCTTAATCCAAAGTGAAACAATCTACAGGTTTGGTGATCAACTTAAACTTGATGTTTTTAAGGGACTTGTGCAACAAGATCCATTGCACCAAGCTTTCATGGTTTCGGGAGCAAAGAAAAAGCTCAAGTGCTAATTTTCATTTCATTCATCAAAGTCTAAGTTTTGGTTCATGCTTGTAAAACTTGATTGGAGTTGCACACCTTCTACTTGATTATCAACTTTGTCGTCACTAGTTTTTTCCTTCTTTATTCGGACTTCTTTGGTGAATGTTGACATGGTTACAAGAAAATATTAGAGAAAATAAGTATCCTCTTTACCAATATTCTCTCTCATTTCTTCACTCATCCACTCATGTTTAGCACTCAAAATGTTGGAGGCTTCTCTCTCTCACAAACACTCAAAATATGCAAGGGAAAGTATAATCATGAGGGTGTAAACATGTCTAAAGCAAGCAATCCCCTTGAAATACCAAGTTAGATTGCTTGTGACGAATCACAATTGGACCAAGAACAAGTTAGGGTAATAAAAAAGTAGTAACAACAAGAGAGTAACACAAGTTAGCAATTAGATTAAACAAAGTCAACACAATACTAGCAGCAGTAAAGACAATTTTTCCCATAATCTTTGCTAAATTTGATGCATCAGTGTGAACAATTCACTCGTGCAAATTTAAATGTAAAAGCAGATTTGGAAACTTGGGGTGTCTAGTTTAAGCATGCAAAATATAAAGAAGCGATCAGTTCTAATTTTCTATGAATTAATGAAACAAGACAGACTACTTAGCAACACAATGTGTAATAGTGAAATTCAGTAGAAGACTAAACTTTGAGCTATTGGCGTGAGCAAATGGCTCGTGCCAATTCTAAAAGAAAAGCATATTCACCCAAGGAATTGACCTAAGAACACTTAATAGGGCTGCAATTCAATTTGAATTAGTAGATTTGGACGAATATCCCTTAGAGTGAAGGTTAGTCAAAACCGAAGAAACAATATTTCAGAAAACAGTGAATGAACAGTATCTATGTTTGCTAATAGCGTGAACTGGTCTTAAATGAAATTAGTTCAAAATTAATTTGGCATTAAACTAGACTCAAAATGAAAGGTAACGGTCGGTTACAATTATATTTGGATAAGTATGGAAGGCTGTGGAACTTTTCAAAGTCAGATAATAGTGTTTTTGGTTGGTAGCAGTTGTTAACTCTTAGAATAAGAGTTAAATGAGTGTCTTTTAAGAGCATATTGAGTCATGATTACTCTTTTTTTTACTCCTTTGATGTGATCTAGCACTTGTTTTTACATGTGAGTTGATGAATTGCATGATTAGTGTGAGTGAGATTAAGTGTGGGAAATTCAAAGGAAAATGACTAATTTGTGTTAATCAGCCAATTTTGTTGTAGCATTCCATCTGGCAGAAGAAATTTCTGCTACATTATTGAGCTGGACAAGAAGGGGAATGACATGGCACTTCATTAACTGAGTTGGCAAATGGCACGTGATTCAGCAGGAAAAGCCATTCAAAGAGCTCCACGTGGATTAGTTGGCCAATTCAGCCCTTTTTGGTTGCCAAAGTGCATAAGATGGTGAGAGAAAAAGCCTACAAGGCATATAAGCCTCCAATTACGGAAGGGAGGCATTCATTACACAATTCCCTCTAATTTTGGAAGGAGAAGACAAGAAGAAAGGAGTTGTCCAGAGAATTTTCACACAAGAAGGAAAGGAAGAGGAGGCAATTTTGGAAAGAAAAGCTTCCTCTCTTCCCCCTCTCTACCTACTTATCTTATCTCCTTTCCTCTTTTAGATTAAGTGTGTAATCTTCATTTTCTGTTGTAACCAATGAGTATTCTGAATTGTCTTTAGCTTCTTTAACCATGTTTAATTCCTTTTTAGCTAGTTGTTACCTTTTATTTTTAAGCATGAACTAAAATTCCTAGGCGAGGGCTAGGGATTTACTTTTGTTGACTTGTTGCAAGGTGTACAGCAGCTTTGAGCTAGCTTTCTAGTGAGTATTAATGAATTTCTACTTGACTAATCTGAATGTATTGGTTGGCCATCTTTACATTTTGCTTTTTAGTGTGAACTTGGGAAAGAAAGGGCTTTAAATGACCCCTTTAATACTCTCATTAGCTGAATCTAAGTGGGATTCGTGAGTGAGCTAGGAATAACCTCTCCCTAATGCATCAAAAGAACACTAGGGCTTTAAATCACCTAAGAGCATGAAAATGGACTTAGTAGTTTAGCTTCGGAATGGGCATAAGGGTTGTTATGTGATAGTAAGTAGTTCGGAAATGTTGTAGCATCTTGTAGCAGTCAGCAGTGAATTTCCCTAACCTGAGCCTGTTGTCATACATTTTGCTTAAAGTAGTTGTCACATCCCCTGCTAAATTTCATCTCTTAATTTCGTGGTTTATTTTTAGTCTTTTATCAAACTCAATTTTTGGTGACTTTCATTCTCCTAAACAATAGCTTTTCTTAAGAGTTTTTGTTCAATTATCTCTGTGGATCGACCTTGTTTGCTACAACTTCAGGGTGTACACTTGCACCTCATAGGATAACCAACAAGTTTTGGGCGCCATTGCCGGGGATAAATTGCAACAAAACTATTTTTAAAAGTAAGTTTAGGAGAGTCAGTGCTTATAGAAACTGATTAAGTGGTTATGAATTGCAAGTGTTGTACAAGTGCATGAATGAGTTTCTTGATCTAGAATTCTCATTGAACTTCGACCCTGAAATTGAAAGGACTCTCAGGAGAATCAGAAGAGAAATGAAAGAAAGATTAAATTAGGAAGGAGATCAGCAAGATATGGCTGAGCTACCAAATAGACCAATCTTGAATTCAGAACCTATAAGACAGCAGCCACCTGAAGCAGTTAATCAGGTTATTAACCCTGGAAATATTGTGCAAATTGCTGATGATAGGGAAAGAGCTATACGAGATTATGCAGCCCCAAGATACAATGAACGAAATCCTATTATAGTGAGGCCTGGAATTCAAGCACAACACTTTGAGCTAAAGCCTGTGATGTTCCAAATGTTACAATCCCAGGGGCAATTTCATGGTCTAACAGCCAAAGATCCTCACCATCTCAAATCGTTCTTTGAGATTTGTGGTTCATTTGTCATTCCTGAAGTGTCAAGAGAAGCCTTGAAACTCATTCTTTTCCCTTATTCGCTCGTTGGTGAAGTTCTAGCATGGCTAGGAACTTTGGTGCCAGAATCTATTACTACTTGGAATGAAATGACAAGGCAATTCCTGCTTAAGCATTTCCCTCCAACCGAGAATGTCAAGCTAAGAGGAGACATAATCACATTTAAGCAAGGAAATGATGAATCCTTCAGTGAAGCTTGGGAAAGATTCAAGGGGATGTTAGAAAATGCTCTCATCATGGCTTGCCACATTCTCTTCAAATGGAAGCATTTTATCATGGGTTGACCAAGGCTTCCAAGTTAGTAACGGATGCCCCTACTAATGGAGCCTTACTTACTAAGTCTTATAATGAAGTAGCGGAGATCTTAGATACTATTTCAACCAACCACAGTCGTTGGTCAGATCCCAGAGGAGAAGTTGACATTGTGGACAGATCAAAAAGAAAGGTGGAGCTAGATACCTTGTCTGCCCTATCAGCTCAAGTGTCTACCATGACCAACATGTTGAAAAATCTCACTATGAGTAATGCAACTCAGAGCATAGCCACAGTAAATCAGCTAAATGTAGTCTTCTGTAGCTATTGTGGAGAAAATCATTTGATGGAGCACTGCCCCACAAATCCTACTTCAGTGCATTATATTGGGAATCAAAATGCCCAAAGGAACAATCCCTTTTCTCAAACGTACAACCCTGGTTGGAGACAGCACCCAGACTTTAGTTGAGGAGGTGAAGGAGCCAGTAATCAAGGTGGTCAAGCACAGCAGAAACCTAGCTATAATTCTGGATTTGCTCTAGCAAACCAGACTAACCCCAGCCACCCACCTGGTTTTCAACCATATCCCCAACAGAATCAGCAAAGGCAGCCCTTAGCCAACCAAGTACTCCCTGGAACTTCTCTAGAGAGTCTAATGAAAGAATATATGGCAAGGAATGATGCTGTCATGCAAAGTCAGCAGGCT
>JAOANK020826771.1:0-10555 GCA_026257165.2 Telfairia occidentalis | reverse complement strand
TCCTTAGATAAAATTGAAAGAATAAATTAATAACTAAGGAAATTAGAAAATCCAATTCCCAGAGGATGATACTCGGTCTCTTAGGCCGTTTTATATTACAACTTGACCCGTACACTTGCGGTGACGCAGTGGGTTGCGATCACCAACTTATGGGGTCAAACCTACAAATGCAAGCAATCATGCATATCATGGACTTATCATTTGTGACCTATTCATTGTCTTGCTTATCGTGCCAGATGACCAACAACCTTTATTCCACCATGAAGTCATCTCACTTTAGGTACGGGTGTGGCACTCAATTTAATTGGGGGTATCCGATCGCGACCAATGCCTAGAAGGTACTCATTCGGGGTAGTCGAATCCCGCCCAACATCGACCTTAGGGTGTGGGAGGTAGTTGTCACCCTCTTAAGTCATAAAATCATATACTATTGTTCATGCAAGGTCCCACATACAGACGACATGAAACTTTATCATTTTACATCATGCATGTTGTACCGAACTAATCATCAACACACCATGACAATTCCCAAGCATGCCAACACATGTATATAATAAATTATCACCACAACTCATTGGAAACAACATGCTAATATGCCGTAGACATTACATGGTAACATACACATATAAGTCATATTACACTACACTTTGATAATTTATACACATATAGGTCATTCCATGCAAACATCATCTGACTTAAGCCCTTATGTAATGACCTGACCATTACATAACAAGGTACGATTGCTACAACATGCATACCTGGACTTTTCTATAATGAGAGTGAGTTTTCATAGAACACATAACAAATTTATTAATTAAGTAGTAAGGACTTCACAAAACTTTCTTTTACAAAACACCGGGATCCATAAGATGTTAGCGTAGTAGAACAAAATGCATATATGACCAAAGTAGTGAATTTGATGGTTGGCCCCTTGAGTGACGTCCAATCATACTACATATACCTACAAAGTCTATAAAATAGGGTGAGTATATAATATACCCAATAAGTAGGTCTCATCTAAGGTAGTGCCTAAATGCACAGTCACATGCAACGTGTCATAAAAACATATGATTTGGACCGAAAACACGAACTTATCATAACATGTGGTAATCTGTTATGCTTATTATGTTGCATTAATTATGTTATGTTTCATTAAATGTTAAAAGACGTTTCTTTATAAGGGACCCATGCATTATATATGTTCATGATCATGTATAGATCATGTTATTTCTTGGTATAGGCTACGCTTCATGGGCTAGTAGGGTATGTAGGTTTCACCCCTCTAAACCCAATCTTACGTTATGCTTATGTTAGGGCTAGTAAGGTATGTATGGTTGCACCCTTCTAGTCTCATCTTACGGTTATGTTAACGGTCGATGTTGGATGTGACTTTGGATCTATTGACTACATGCCACTACTAATTATCAGATGAGTTCATTTTGTTTAAGTCCACATCTCCCTATTAGGGAGGTGAAACTCATGTTGGAAGCGTAACTGATTACCTCATGTTATGATAAGTTCATGTTTTGGGTTCCAATCATATCTTTTTGTGACATGTTGCTTGTGATTGTTCATTTAGGCACTACCTTAGGTGAGAGCTACTTACTGGGTATATAGAACACTATTTTACAGACTTTGTATGTAAGAACACAGTGTAGGTGGTATGACTGGACATCACTCAAGGGCCAACCATCAAACTCACTGTTGTGGACATATATGCACTTTGTTCTACTACACTAACGTTTTATGAATCTCGGCATTTTGTAAAAAAAACTTTTATAAAGTTCTTACTAAATTAATAAAAGTTTTTATGAGTTCAATTTTTTTCTTTTTTATCAAGACTCACTCTCATGATAGAAAACTCTAAGTATGCATGTCGTAGCGGTCAAACCTTTTTATGTAAGGATCAGGTCGTTACAGTTTGGTATCAGAGCATTTTAGCCAATTAGGCTTATCTGCATTATAAGAGTCAAGATGTTCGATGGCCTGACCTATTAAGTGATGTCCTCAGTTATGTTGGATACACTGGTAAGTAAAGTTCTTTAGACAAGTAACCTAGTAAATAATTTAGTAAGCATAAGTATGAGTAAGAGAAGTAGGATTAGATTATTTCGTTATTATAAGATGTGTGTACCAGATGCCACCTCGACAAGCTGCAATACAACAAGTCAGACCTCGAAGTGAATCCAGAGGGGTTGAAAATCATGGAAATGGATAAATGCCTTACATGTTACTTACAACAGAAGCATTGCAAATGCTAATACAGAATATGATCAATGGAAGCACAACCTCATTCACCACACCAATATCCACTGGTGCGGATGACTAAAAAATCTTTCAGGACTTCAGGAAGTTCGATCCTTCAACATTTGATGGATCTTTTATTGATCCAACTGTAGTAGAGAATTGGATAGCAGAAATCGAAACTATTTTCTGCTGCATGAACACCACAGAAGAACATAAGGTAAATTGCGCCACTTTCATGTTAAGAGGTGAGGCAAAGTTCTGGTCGGAATGCACAGAAAGGGTAATCGATGGTTCAATATCCAAGTAGTAATTTAGACGAGCTTTTTATAATCAATACTTTCCCTTGATAGTCATATATCAAAAGAAGATAGAATTTCTCAATCTTCGACATGGGAACATTTCAGTGGCAGAGTATGAATGGAAATTTGATCGCTTGTTTTACTTTGTTCCTCGGCTAGTGGACACAAAAGAGAAGAACATGGAAGGTTTATCTGGGGCTTAAAAGAAGGCATTCGGGGCACTGTTACTACTCTTTGACACCAAGAATATGCACTTGCCCTCAAGACGACCTCACTCATAGAAGTAGATCTTGTTGCCAAGACCTCAGCTGCTGAAGGAGGGTTTATGCCAAATCAAAAGGGGAAATTCAACCAACAAGGCTTCCAACGTTCGTAGTGGCAAGCCAAAAATTCCCAAGGTACTCAGGGCATACAGTCAGGAAAGAAGAACCAAACTTTCACATATCCTAAGTGTAGGGATTGTGGAAAGCACCATCAAGGGCAATGTCTTCGATACTAAGGAGTGTGTTTCAACTGTGGTCAAACGGGTCACTATGCAAATGCTTGGCCAAAGCTAGTCGCCCAAGTATCAACTCCTCAGAACACCCAGCCTACAAGTAACAAGTGCATACAACAGCAAGAAGGACGGGTGTTTGCGGTTACACATCAAGAAGTGCAGAATCAAGATGCAGCTATTACAGGTACATTACCCATCCTTGGGTATTATGCCTTTACTTTCTTTGATTCAGGCTCTATCCATTCATTCATTTACACAACGTTTGCACGACGGGCTCAATTAAAATTAGAGCCTTTAGTCTACATTCTATCAGTAGCTACTCCAAATGGAGTATCTATGCAAGCTTACTAAGCAGTGGAAAAGTGGAAGTTGACAGTATCAGGAATAAACTAAGAGTGACTGTAATCGTCCTATATATTTGTGATTTTGGCACAATACTAGGAATGGACTAGTTAGCTATAAACTATGCAAGCATAGATTGCCATCACAAAGAGGTCGTATTTACCTTCCCAATGAGAATCAAATTTATGTTTAATAGTTCTGGTACACAATCAACCCCAAGAATAATTTCAGCCTTAAAGACTAAGCATTTGTTCAACCATGGGGCTTAGGGATATTTAGCTAGCATGGTGGAGTTACGAAACCAAAAGGATGATATTAAGGCAGTTCCTGTAATAAGGGAGTTTGAAGATGTATTTTGAGAAGAGCTACTTGGTTTAGCACCTGATTAAGAAATAGAATTCTGTATAGACTTAATTCCAGAAGCTGAACCAGTATCTAAAGCAGCATATAGAATGCCACATGTGGAGTTAAAAGAACTCAAGATACAATTACAAGAATTGTTAGACAAAGGATTTATAAGCCCTAGCGTGTCTGCATGGGGAGCACATGTTTTATTTATAAAGAAAAAGGACAGATCAATGCATCTATGTATAAATTATCGGGACTTAAATAAGTTGATAATAAAGAATAAGTACCCATTCTCATGCATTGGCGACCAATTTGACCAACTATAACGAGCCTCAGTATTCTCCAAACTAGATTTACAATCAGGAGATCATGAATTACGAATCAAGGAATCTAGTATCCCCAAGACTGCTTTTCAAATAAGATACGTGCATTATGAGTTTGTTGGGATGCCCTTTGGATTAACTAATGCCCTAGCAACATTCATGGACTTGTTAAATAGAATCTTTAAGGACTACCTTGATAACTTCTTAATCGTATTTATAAATGATATCTTGGTCTATTCCAAGTTTGAGGCAGAACTTGAAAGACATCTTAGGGAAGTCCTTTCCATATTGAGAAGTAAAAAGTTATATGTTAAATTCTCAAAGTGTGAGTTTTAGGTACGACTAGGGCATATTGTAAGACGTGAAGGGATCTTAATGGACCTTGCTAAGATTAAAGCACTGAGCACATGGCCTCGTCCAACAATGGTTGGTGAGGTGCAAAGCTTTATTAGATTAGCAGGATATTATAGATGATTTGTGAAGAATTTCTCAAGTATAGCTTTACCCTTAACTAACCTCACCAAGAAGAATAATCCTTTTGTATAGAACCAAGCATGTGAAAAAAGCTTCTAGGAATTAAAGGAAAGGTTAACCACAGCTCCCATTCTAGCTATACCTAATGGATTAGGGGGTTTAACTATCTACAGTGACGCATCCAAGAAGGGGCTTGGTTGTGCCTTCATGCAACATGGTAAGGTAATAACATATTCTTCAAGACAACTTAGACCTTCTGAACAAAATTATCTTGTCCATGACTTGGAGTTAGTTTAAAGATTTGAAGACATTACTTATATGGGGGAAAGATCCAGATCTATACAGATCATAGAAGCCTTAAATATTTCTTTACCAAAAGAAGTTAAATATGAGGCAGATGGCTAGAATTGGTGAAAGACTGCGATTGTGATAGCATGTATCATCCAAGAAAAGCTAACATTGTGGTTGATGCTCTTAACTGAAAGTTAGCTCACACAACAACTCTAATTACCAACTCCAAACACATAATGGTTGACTAGGAAAGAGCCGAGATCTCACTAATACTAGAAACCATCACTGCTCGAATAGCCCAGCTAACTACAAGTCATGCTGTAAAAAATAATTGATGCACAACAAATAGAAGAATACATAAACAAACATATGCAATCAAAGAATGGAGAATCCAGTGAGTTCCCTATAGCCACAGACTCTGTGTTGCTCTACCGTACGGGACTATGTGTACCAGAAGATGAGGAAATCAAACAAGAACTACTGAAGAAAACTCACAAGTCGTGCTTTTCAATACATCTTAGGAATACATAGATGTGCCAAGACTTAAGAGCACATTACTGGTGGCGTAACATAAAAAAGGACATAACCAATTACGTAAGTACATGCTTGGTTTGTTAACAGGTAAAAGCACTAAGACAATGATCACAAGGACTCCTCCAGTTGCTCATTGTTTCAGAGGGGAAATGAGAGCATATTTTCATGGATTTCATCTCAGGACTCTCAAGAACTATTAAATGCCACAACATAATCTGGGTAATTGTGAATCAACTCACCAAATTGGCTCATTTCCTACCCCTGCAAGACCACCCACACTACAAAAGCACTAGCTCAAATGTACTTAAAAGAGATCATTCAGTTGCATGGAGTTCTAGTATCAGTTGTTTCAGACAAAGATACGCGTTTTGTTTCCAAGTTCTAAAAGAGTTTGCTGAAAGCAATGGGCACACAACTAAATTTTAGCACAACTTTCCATCCAGAAATTGATGGCCAAACAAAAAGAGTTAATTACATCTTAGAAGACATGTTAAGGGCATGCGCTTTAGATTTCATTGAAGTGTGGGATTTCCACCTACACATAATAATGTTTGCTTATAATAAAAGTCATTAGGCTACAATTGGTATGGCTTCCTTCGAAGCACTGTATGGGAAGAAGTGCAGATCCCCTATGCACTGGGATGAAGTAGGGGAACGAACACTACTTGGGCTTGAATTGGTGCAACAAACAACAAAAAAAATTAAGATAATTCGTGAAAGAATGAGAACAACTCAAAGAAAACAGAAAAGCTATGCAGATCATCGCCGAAAGAAGATAGAATTCAAAGTTGGAGATCACGTATTTCTAAAGGTAGCACCAATGAAAGGCATAATATATTTCAAACGCAACAACAAACTTAACCCTCGCTTCATTGGACCCTTTGAAATACTAGAGCGAGTTGGTCAAGTAGCTTATCAATTGGCATTACCACCAATCCTCTCTACTGTACACAATGTCTTTCAACTATCTATGCTTCGAAAATATGGGCATGACCCATCATATGTACTAAACTATGAACCACTATAGATAAGCGAAAACTTCAAATACGAGGAGACTCCATTTTGCATCTTGGAAAGAGAAAAGAAGTCACTTTGTATTCAGGAAAAAAATTTAGTAAACGTTCTTTGGAGGAATCAACGATTGGAAGAAGCTACATGGGAGCAAGAGGACAAAATGAGAGCCAAATACCCTTATCAATTTAGGAACCAATAAACTTTCTTGGACGAAAGTTCTTAAGGGAGGAATAATGTAACATCCCAATATTATTTGTAAATATTATAGAAAATTTCAAGTTGAATTTTAATTGTAAGGTTCTACATTAAATTTAATTTTCTAAGTCTAAATTTAAGAAATTAAAAATGGCCAATAAATCTTATTGGCTGTGAAATAAAATCAACAAACAAGACCATTAAATAAATATCTAAACAATGCAATATCTAAAAAACAAAATCATAATAATTATGAAGTATGATTTTAACTAGAAATATCTAGAAAGTTGGAGAGAAATAAAAGAGAGGAAGGTTGGTGGATCTTTCATAAGTCTCTTTTTATTATTAATCTTGTAGGATAAATTCATTTTATTGTTGAAGAGATTTCCCTTTAATTTATGAAGTAATTACTTGATTTATTTTTGTTTGCTTATTTGAGAGTCTTTAGATTGACAAAGCATTATATTTCAGACAACATTTGATTACAATTTAGAAAATTCGTACTTAATCAATACTGATTCTAGATATTTTGTTAAACAGGAAATTGATGGAGCAATATTGTAACAAAACTATTGATCAAGCAATTATCCAGCAAAACAGACAGACAAAATTTACTTGAAAATAACGAAAATTCAAATATGGAAATTATCTTCTCTCTTACGGAATAAATTCACTGTTAGATGTGAACCAATTGTACGAATCACAATAGGAAACATATAAAAAAAGGAAAAGAAGGCCGCTAATTTGAGGGATCCGAATCGTAAAGTCTAATTGTTGATTTTCTATTTCTAGTCTTCTTTCGCAAGAGTTTTTTTTTCATCATTGTTGTTACTTTGTTTTCCGCATAGAATAGTTGAAGAAGAAGAACATGCTGGAGGTTAAAAGAGGAGAAGCAATTCTACTCAAGGCATCCGTGGAGAATCAATTCTACAACTTCTTAGGATTTTATGCATTATGTTTTCCTTTACAATTTTCGTTATTGAGTTGCTGTTTTTTCTTCATTCACCTTTGGGTGAGGATTAAGGGATATGTTATTAAACTGATTTTTAGTTTGAAGTAAAAGTCTGTTGGATTGATTTTTTTTTTATACATGTGCATATGATTTAATGTTTATGTCTGCCTGGCCAACACACATAAATACCTTCTTTGAGTTTCTCAAAAAAACGTGGGAAGTAGATTGCTTTTAAAACACATTAGCCTCTAGCTTAGGTTAATTCAATAAGTTCGTGAAAATTAACGTAAGACACTTGAAAAATCTTGAAGGATTCCTAAAGACTATTGTTGTGTGAATTGATCCTCCAATTCTTCTGCTTCAATATTCTATGTCAGGGAAAATTACATGTTACCTTAATCCGAGCCCATTTATTCTCATCGTTACAATCGATCAAGCATTCTTTTTATTCTGCCATTTAATTTCACTCAGCAGTTAGTTATTAAAATGACCAATTCCTTATTTTTGTTACCTTTCAATTGACTTTAAGATTAAATACGAATAGGTTAAAATCTACTTCTAATTTCTGTGGATACGATATAAACATACTTATCACTTGCTTGCAGACTGTATACACTTGTACATTCCTTTTTGTGATTTCATCATTCACATGCATAAACACAATAATTTTTTGGCGCAGTTGCTGGGGATTAGATTTCAGTTTTGCTTATTTGAATTTAATTGGTTTAGTGAAATGGAGCTTCATTTACACTGATCCAATATTTCTATCTGATTGCAGCAACTGGTGTATGAACACTTATTCTTGTTTGGAGGTTGAATTTGACACAAAAATCAAAAGGACTCTTTGTTGATTAAGGTGGGAGTTGAGAAATCGAGCAAATTTGATGTAGCAAAATCTTCCACCACTTGGAGGACAGATGGAAAAAGCAAATCAACAACCAAACAGAGGAAGAGTTTCATTACCTGGAGTAGCAATGCAACAAAAAATTAGACTAGTAGATAAGGTTGAAAACCATGTAATTCTGGCCAATGATAGGGCAATAGCCATGAGAGATTATGCAATCCCAATGTTCGATGGATTAAATCTGAGGATTGTTAGATCTAATATATAGGTAGCAAACTTTGTGGTGAAACCTGTGATGTTTTATATCTTACAAACCATAGGTCAATTTCTTTGTTTACTTGCAAAAGATTGATATTTACACTTGAAGATTTTTCTAGAAGTGAGTGACTCATTTGTGATTCAGGGAGTTCCTATGGATGCTCTGCATTTAACTTTGTTTCCATATTCATTAAGGGATGGAGCACAAGCTTGGTTAAACACATTTGCTCCAGGATCCATTACTTCCTGGAATGAATTACCAGAGACGTTTTTGATTAAATATTTCCCATCTACAAGGAATGCAAAACTCAGAGTAAAGATTATTTCTTTTAAGCAATATGTGGATAAACCTTTTAGTGGTGCATGGGAAAAATACAAGGAACTCCTTAGAAAGTGTCCTCACCATGGTTTACCCTACTGTGTCCAACTGAAGACATTTTATAATGGTTTAAATTCGGCTACACAGAGCATGGTAGAATGAAATTTTAGAAAGGATATCGACCAACTATTGTCAATGGTATGATGCGAGATCAAATCTTGAAAAGTGACCAGAAGGAATTACAGACGTTGATGAATTAACATCTATTAGGGCAGGCATCACTTCTTTGAGAAACATGATCAAAACATTACCTTTAGGGAATAACACACCACAGAATGCCACTGTAAATCAAGTTGTAATGGAATCATGTGTTTTTTGTGGAAAAGGGCACACTTATGAATTTCACACATTCATATAGGAAGAAATAATACACATTCTAACACCTACAATCCAAGGTGTTGGGTTTTTATGTCCTAAAACTCATGGCATGTAAACGTTGTAAACATATTCTATTATCAATAAAGTAGTTATTGAATTTATTCAGTAAAGTTGTCATTGAGTAAAGTAAATGATTAAATATAACTCTATAAATTCAATAAACTAAGAACCCATGGCTATAAAATGAGTACTTGAACTTTATGTGGAGAAATAAAAGGGGATCAAGTTTGAGTAAATAGCTAAAACGGTCTATAGTATAAGGATTAGGTTGGGTACCTTATCTTGGTGACACTATGAGACGCGACCCGCTTTGTATGATACAAACGATGTGATTCTAGATCGTTCTTGTGGCAACATGTGAGTGGGGGGGTTCTATGCAATTAATTTGCATAAGACTGGACTGCGAAATAGTCACTGTTTCTTTATAACGTCATTTACTCATAAACACTTACTAATTTTATATCCATGACCTAGGCAACTCGATCTTTATCTTGAGCTAACTATGAACTTCTATTTATTCAGAATGATCCTTAGATCTGCATGGGTGAGAGAGGCTCATCATCTCCTGCTCAATATGTCTCCCATTTCAAGGGTAAAACTAGGTAGATAGCTAGGCACATAGTGCTACAAGATGGACTTCACTCCTACCCGACCTTATGGATAGTAGAGAGGTTGTTCGTTTAACTACCGATTCCAGGTCTTCAACAAGGGGCCACACCCTCTCATTGGCCAGAGAGGGAATCGGTTTGGTGGTTGGACCACAAACCAGTTGTTCATTAGAGGGTCAGTGGTAATTAAGGAACAAGAGGTAATCCAGGGGTAAAATGATAATTTTACCCAACTGAGATTACGAACAACCTGTTGTTGGGGTTGATGCCCTAACCTTTGTGGTCTTGTAATTTTACACAAATTGTTTATTTAATAAAATAAGAGTTTTTTCATTCGACATTTAGTGTGCATAAACTCAATCCAATAAACTAAGATCCAGGATTATTTTATTATGTAGCATGATTTTTTTAATTTTTTTGAGCTAATTAGAGTGCTTTAGATCCTTATCCGCTGCATATGTATGTTGATACGTCCTTCAGGTAATTGACCCAGCTAAGGTTACGAATGACCTGTGAAGGATTGACTTACTGATTATGGTTATATCAAATGGACACAATATATCTATAGTGAGG
>JAOANK020826665.1:0-10556 GCA_026257165.2 Telfairia occidentalis | reverse complement strand
AACTCTTATTTTATTAAATAAATAATTTGAATAAAATTACAAGACCACGAAGGTTTAGGGCATCAACCCCAACATCGACGAGGCGACGCTTCTATTTAACAGGCTTGAATTGTGGATCGATGTTCAACCAATGGACCATGATGTTCAGATTTATGCCTGACATGTCGTCGTAGGACCAGGAAAAGACATCGACATTGGCCTTTAAGAAATCGATCAAAGCCATTCTTCTTTTGGTCCCCCATCCGGGTGCTCATCTCCAATTCTTTGCCCTAGTCACCAAGGGATACGATTTCCAGCTCCTCCACAAAAGAATTCTTTTTCTCAAGCTCGTATGTCGGCACGGGCATCGGCTCGCTGTCGGAATTGACTGCGCTAACTCTGTGAGTGCCTTTGAGAGCTAGTAAGTAGTACTTTCTTGAGGCGCGTTGCTCATCTCATACGACGCCTACACCATTGGGTGTAGGATGCTTCATCTTCTGGTGGTAGGTGGATGTTATTGCCTAGAGAGCATGAATGGTCGGTAGCCTAAGGATGACATTGTAGACCAAGGTCGCATTGACCACCACGAATTCTACAATATGAATGACTTTAGTGGAGCCTTCATCAACCGAGATGGGGAGCTCGACACATTCTTTTGGTGTGATTTGTTCGCTAGAGAAGACAACGAGCGGTTCGGGCATGGTTTCAACTAACTCCTTCCCCAACCCAAAGTTGCATAGGTGGCGAAAGAGAGGATATTCGTTGACGCGCCCCTGTCTACCCAAATGCGGTGGACTTTGATGTGGTCCATCTTTTCCTAGATGACCAAGGCATCGTTATGAGGTGCCAAGCACCTTATTGCATCTTTGTTGGTGAAGGTGATCTCGATAGGAAGAGATGGCGTTATTGGCTAGACAAACCTCATGTCTGGCTTCCCTAGCAAGGGCTTTTCTCTTGTTGCCAGAATGGATATCGTAAGGTCCTTCAAATATGGCGAGGATCTCTGTCGACCGATCTTTTCTAGAGGACCTAGATCTTTCGCAGTTGTTGATACTAGCCTAAGTTACAATTGAGGTGGTTCGGCTGCGGACATATTCTTTCAAGTGGCCCCTTTGGATCAAGGTTTCAATCTGCTTTCTTAGGTCTCAGCAGTCGGTCATATCATGGTCGTGGTCTTTGTGGAAGCGGTAGTATTTGCTATGGTCCCTTTGACTTGACCCCTCGTAGAGCTTGTTAGGTCGTTGAGCAATCTCGTGTCTTCCACAGCCGTCAGGATTTCGTTCATCGGAATGGTTGTGGGAGTGTATTTTTCAAACTTGGGCGTCCAAGAGAAGGACTGATCTTCACCCTATTCATTGCAATGATCGTCCTTTGGGAGTCATTAGTCATTTACCTCTATCCTTTCTTTCTTGCAGGTTGGCATTAGTTTTTCTCTCTCAACCAAATTACTCTAGGCCCCGCAAAGATGTGCTCTTCGAAGACCATGTACTTGTTTGCTCGGTTAAGGGCATCAGTGAGCATCTTGGGTAGCCTTTTTGAGATAAAGAAGACGAGGTCCTTATCTGTTACTCCATGGTGGAAGTCGATCATGGCGACCTCATTTAGTACTCGAGCACTTTCACGACCTTCTTCTTGAATCAAGTGATACACCTTCCAAGTGTTTCCCCAAGGGTCTGTTTTAATGTCATCAAGTGAGCTGTTGGGCATAAATTATCATAGTTGGACAAGAACTGATCTACGAAGAGCTCGACTAGATCCACAAAGAAGGCGATGAGATGCCTCTTTAGTTGTCAAAACCATAGCCGCAGCGTCGTTGAGGGTGATTCCAAATGCTTTATAGAGGATGGCGTCCAAGATGTTATGTAGCTCTGTGAACGAGAGGTAAGTCTTCACGTGCTCGACCTAGTCGCTAGTCCCATCATATTGTTTCATTGTCAGGTCTTTAAACTTCCCGAGGACCTTGGCTTCCACGACCTCGGGGGCGAATGATGGACTGACATAGGCAAGGGGTTTGGGCTTCTTGGTATTAGCGGGATTGTAGTTTTACCTGAAGTCCCCGAGCTTACTCTTCAACACCTTCACTATTTTGGATTGGAATATGTTCATTTTCGACCTTCAGTTTGTGGCTGCAGAGACCTTCTCCCTAGGTGGGTAACTCATAGACTTACTGGCAGCCATTTCGTTAAGTACATCTCGTAGGTCGAGTTAGGTGCTGAATTGCAGCTGGCTGTCGGTCTAAGATTTTTTTAGTACCAAACAGAGTGACTCTCGTCGGCCAATACTGTTTTGCTCTTGTTCTGTGTAGCCTTGCTCTAGTCGACACCTTTTCCCTTTGCTGTGTCCCTGATCAGTAAGGGGTCGCGGCTGCTTCCTTCTGGAGTGGTCCGGTAGCCTTCAACATATCAGCTATTTGAAGCAACTGACTCTGTATTTCTTGCATTTGGATTTGTAGTACAGCTACTTGGTTGGCGCTGGCTGCCGTGTTAGAGCTTCTCCCTCTGTTATAGATTTCCCGTCTTCCTCGGCCGCGGCGTCTGTAGGAGGTCAGCCCCGAGGCTTTGAAGTTGAGCAAGTAGGAGGCTTGGTTGGACCCCTAAGCAGATGGTTCAACTGGCCCTATCGATTTTTGCCTAAGGTGAGTGATCAACACCACTCATCTTTACTTAAGTGTTCTGAATAATCGGGTTTGCTATTAACCATGTTTTCTCAATGGTGGTTTGTTATGGAAAAGAAACAATTTACCTTCTCGTTCCCACAGATGGCGCCAAATGTTGTTGCATGAAATTTTCCTCCTCAGGATTTTTCAGCCAAGGTGAGCTGGAGTGGAAAGTATGACCTGCAAAAGGTCTTGTCTCCATGTGGGATATGACCTACAAAAAGATCTCGTCTAGGTGTGGGGTCGTGCATGTACACTTTGACGCTCAAGTTAATAATGAGTTCAGTTCGATATTAGAGAGTTTTGCTAGGGAATGTACACTTACCTTTAACTGAAGTCCATTGGCGCATTCATACCCTCTGTGTTATGTAGAGTGAGGGGAGTCTCAACTCCGAGTTAGGTAGGAAGTGGGGGAGTGCATCGTTGCTTTCTTCGCATATGGCCATGTCCCGCGTATTTCACCAGACTAATTGACATGACTGGGGTAGCTCATTGGGGCACCTTGTCCTTCGAGAGCTGAGCTCCCTAGATGGCATGCAGTGGCTTTTTCTACTAAGGGTATTTTTGCTCTCTAACAATAATAAATGTTCAAAAAGTCTTATAAATCAATATCTTTTAAATAGTATAAATAATTTATATATTTTATAAATCAATATCTTATCTATTGCATAAATAATTGATTTGCCTTATAAATTAGTATTCCCTTAATTGTATAAATAACCCTATGAAATCCTAATGTATACGAGTATACGTTATTTATATATTTGAATATGATAACGATATTAATAAACATTATAGATTAATGTATTCTATCAATCGTAGGAATATATTCGTTTACTTTTAAGAACCTTTTGTTTAATGTTTTACCCCTCTAATATTTTCATTAATTAGAAACTATAACATATAAAGTATAAAATACATTTTTAAGACAAAAAAAATATGAAAAAGTTAATTTTTAAAGTATATAAAATTTAATATATTAAGTATTATATATACATATATATATGTAAATTGGCTCAATTATAAATATGTTGGGCTGGCTCGACTAGCTGCTCCAAATATAGCCCAAATGGACCGACTCGTGGGCCAGCTCAATCTCTAAAATGGTGATCCATGTCCAATCGAATGGATGAATGGGTTAGGTTGCACCAAGTCAATCAAACTTTAACTTTGGTTTGAGTCTGAATCAAAGCTTGGGTCAGCCTTTGGCCTCGAGCCCTTTGACGAGGTTGACACTATGGCTATTATGGGAGAAACTTTCTATCTTATTTGTCCATATCATTTTTTTTTATAATTATTTTAATAATTTATTTTGTCATTGGTTTTTTTTTTAATTTCTTTAAATTAAATAAATATCCACATTAAAAATTTTAGCTAAATATACGAAATGGTCCCTAGGTAATTCTCAATTTGGTTTTTAATTCTTTAAAATTTTCAACTTTTTTTTGTTTGGAAAGGTATGTATAAAAGTTCTCAATTAGGAACCATTTGGAATATTTATCCCTTTAAGTTTTGTAGTGTTAATATTTTATTTTTTATTTTTCTAAAATCAAAACATTAATTTTATTAAGAATAAAAACATCTCATTTTAATGGATGTTTTTTTTAGTTCAACAATTACAGAGTTGGGATTGAACCATCAATTTTTGTAATAGTAGTACATGCCTTATTCACAAAGTTATGCTCGGATTGGCCATGTTCATGGCAGTAATTAAATGAACATTATAGATTTCAACAAAATGATTAATAATTGTAACAATCCGAATAATTCTTTAATTATTTTATTTTAAAATGTGATATTATATAAACAACGGTTGAACTCAAAAAAAAAAAAAAAAGCATCTAAAAAATAATAATATTTTATTGATTTTCAAGCTTAATGGTTCTGATTATTATTATCCAATCAAAGCGAAAAAAAAAAAAAATTTTTTGACATGATGAAATTGGAACTTAAAAGATAGCTTATAAAGTTTAAGGTAAGAACTTATTGTCTCCAACTTCAGTTAAGACCTTAGTTACAATTTTATTGTTTTTTTGTTCTTATAATTTTTGTTTATTGAAAAAATACTTCATTTCAAAGAATTATCAATATATATCAATTTTTGGCTCATTACTTTTTATTTTCATATTTTGATCAATAATTTTTAAAATCTTAACTATCCAATATTATATTAAAACATTATTAACATTTTGCTATCTAATAAAGAGATCAGGAGAATTTTCTCAAACTAAAGTGTCCAAATTTGGAATTTGGTCTAATTTTAAAGTTTAAATATCTATTTGAGACAATCACAAAATTTTATCTAAAAATTTAATTTAGGTAAACCATAAGGGCCAAATAAGAAAAATTTAGAACTATTTGAAACCAAATTGAAACTAATTAAAAATTAGTTAAACAATAGAAAATAAATTAAAAAAAAAAATTTAAATCATAGAGAGATCATATCATAAATTAAAATTTACCCAAACCATAAAAGGACAAAGTTGAAAATTTGTCCAAAGTAGAAAAAGACGAAATTGAATATGTGGCAGAACCATTAAGAAACCAAATTGAAAATAATCATAAAGAGACTAAATTTTGAATTTGTCCAAACTATAGGGTTTAAATTTGTAATTTTGTCTAATTTTAATGTTGAAATAAGTATTTGACAATAACAAAAGTTTATGGACTAAAGTTATAATTTAACTGTACTAAAAAAATATAACTTAAAAAAATAAATAAATAAATAAATATTAAAAGTTTTTTTAAAAAATGCAATTGAAAAATAGATATTAGTAATTTTATTTGGGAAACTATTTTAGGGCACTCATTTTTACTTAATTTTGAAGGAAAAATAATCAAATTTGAAAAAACAAATATATGGTGGTTTTGTAGGATTGTAAATAGAACTGTACAAATAACTTGAGCAACTCAACCCAAACCATAAACAGGGGCATATTTACAAAGGGTCATGCCCTCCTGAATTTAAAAATAATTTACTTTATCTATACAATCTAAGTAACATAAAAAAGTTGGCATATGGCCCAATGGTGAAAGGGCTTCTATGGGCGTCTTTGCAATAATTTCTCTCTTTTTGTTCATATTGTTGATATTTCTTTCTTTCTTTTTTATTCATATTATTGATATTACTTTTTGTCTTTTTTAATTTTAGAGTTAAAGTTAAGAGACAAATATTTTGTTTGGATACGAGACATCTATAATATTACACTGACAAGTAATATTCAATTTTTTTTCTAAAGTTTTAGTTCTTATCATTTGTAATTTATGTAATGTCTTAAATTTAGATTTTTTTTAATTAATATTTGTATAGAGTTAACTCGAATTGATATGGAGAAATATTATAAAATAAAGACAACCATAGAGTCATCATCTCCAGGAAAGTAAAGTAATACTAATTCTGATATGTCTACTATATAAATAAATTTAGGAAAGTTATCTGCAGACCCAAGTAACTCATTTATTGCTTTTGATGAACAAAAGCTTAGCCGACTCACTCAATTTTATCCAAGAAACATTCCAGCTATTGAACTCTCTGCGCTTGAGAATCAACTTCAAAATTACATTATTGATGTGAGATCAAATGTTGAGTTTGTTGAAGTAGAAAGCAACGGTGATCTTGTAGTAAAAATATTGGTCATGACAAATAGTGATAAAGTTTATCCATTAGTTTACTGATTGGTCACCTTGGCATTGATTTTATCTGTTGCAACAAATACTATAGAGAGAACATTCTTTGCCATGAATATTATGTCCCCAAAACCACAATTCACACCTCCTCCAAATTACTATTCCCAACTCCCTCAAATCACTATTCACAACTTTTTTCTTCGTTCTTTTTTTATCCCTTCTCTGTCTTCAAATGGGTCTCATCCCCCATCATTTCTCTCTCTTCTCCTCTCTTTTTTATTATCATCCATCATTCTTCTCTCTCTTTTTCTTATTTTTTGTTATTCAATTTTTTTATTTAATTGCTTCTATTTTTTTACAAATTAATTGCTTTTGTTCACTCCTTCTTCATCCTCTCAATTATAAATATTAAAGTTTTCTAAACTATAATATAAGTTTTTTTAATTACAAATATATATATAATTGATTTCAATTATAATTATGAATATTTATTGTTTTATTTTATTAAAAAATTTATATAAATTATAGGTCAATTTTATGTATGTATAGTTATGTCTTAATATAAAACAACTTTAAGAATAAATTTACTTAATCCAATTAATTATTAATTATAATTTAGAAAAATGAAAATGTTATTTTTTTTCATATTTGGAATTATCGCTAAAATTAATGTATGAATTATATTTTTCTAAATAATATATATTATATGGAATCACTACCTTTCTACATTATTAGATTATTTATTTAAAATCTTATGTGTTTGTTAATCAAAATGGGTAGTTGAACAAATTCTAAAATATTAAAAAAGCAATATAGCTTAAATTTTCAATTTTATAATTAACGAAAAAATATTTATATAATTCATATTTAAGAATTAATACAATATAGTTGTAATTGTGCAGTAAAACTGTAGCAAAAAACATAACCAACAAAAAATAAAAAGACATACACCCCAAACACAAATTACATAACTCAGACTAAACAACTCTATACCCCAAACACATACTTCACTACTCCCCATACTAAATATCTTCCCAGATTTACCCTCCAGACTTAAGTCCACTCCCTGCGTCAAACGCCCCCTCAGTATTTTCTTTCCCAAGTCCATACTAAAGTGCATAATGTAAGGATGATCACTCATCACATTCAAAAGGCAAAAACAATTCATTAACACTCAATATACGACGGTTCAAATTGTTGCAAGCAATCCTTAATTCATTTAAGAACACAACCTCCCTAATCCTCACCCTAAGCTAATTAGTTCATGCTCAAGTGGGAAAAACAAAATACTAACTCAATCAAACGTTACATACTTTGGAAGGGCTAAAAGAGAACTGAAAATAATCCAAAGTTTAATTACACAGTTTTGAGGTTATGCTTTAGATGTCTTAAAATAGTCTGATTGTTGGATAAGTGGACTTCTAGTTTAAGTAGCATGTGCTGAAAAAGTTTTGTACTGAAAAAAAAATGTCTAAAGAGGTTACTCATTCTTTCCTGTTGTGCCTGAAAGTACTGAAGAAAGATGAGTATTGTCCTAAGATAGACGGGTTTCTCGTAGTTGGATATCTAACACCTCAAAAGTTGTGATAAGCCAAAACGAAGGTAGCACATCTTGACTAGGCTCCTCTTTTAGCAAAATGGAAGGGTTTGTTGTATTTCTCGTAGTTGGATACCCAGCACCTAAGAAGTAGGGGTAAACTAGAACGAAGATGATACATCCTTCTCTTCTAGCAAGAAAGAAAAGAAAAGGAGAAGGAAAAAGAGTGAAGAGAAAAAGAAAAAAAATGAAAACAAAGAAATAAAGAAAAAATAATTTTCCTTAAGCTACAAAAGTTAGAAGTCTTCGCTTAACAGTGATTTAGTGCCAAAGTAGGGGCAGTCTAGGGAAAATCTTGTTAAATGCACTTTGGGCTCATAAGGACTAGAATGGGATGAGCTTGCACACACACAAAGGAGGATAAGAATTGGTCTTCAACTTTATCTCTAATAGAATGTGCTTGAACGTTTTTTCTATTGTGTTCATTGCATGTCATTGTGCATTGAGATAGGAGTCTGACGCATTCAAGTATAGAAGTTCTCTTATGTGTTTTGTGTTTAATTTTGCTCGGGACTAGCAAAACTCTAAATTTAGGGTAATTGATAGCACTCAAAAAGTGCTATTTTAGGGCCTTAAATTTAATAGTTTTATAGGCTATATTGTGTGTTTTGAGGCTTTATTTGTTGAATTTGTAAGAACGGACATTTGGAGGTGAAAATACGGATTCGGTATTGTTCGAGTTGAAAAACGAGCCTAAGAAGAGCAAATTCGCCTAAGAAACAAAGGAGAAACATCAAAAAGAGCCAAAACCTGAGAGCACAACATCTCAACGCTGGGCTAGGTGTTGAAACGCCAAAATTAGAGGAGAAAAGACTTGTGTGCGTGAAGAAGGCTGCGACATCGAGACGCCAAAGGTTGGAGAGACGCCCACGTGCACTTGAAGATGGGCGTTTGCGTCTCGACGCTACGCCTTGTCGTCTCAATGCTACCAATGATGTTCGCCCTAGTTGTCCGCGTGCGTGCGGCATGCTTGTGCCCTTATAAAGGCAACGTCGAGACGATGTCCTAGCATCTCGATGCTGCCGCCTTGGCATATTTAAGTAGTTTTTCGCTATTTCATTTGGGGAGTTCAATTTTGGGGCCATTTTCAATGCAATTTTCGATGTGCAAAGCTAGATTACAGTGGGTATTCATGTTGGGGCTGATTGGCAAGCTTTTCTAGTATTTGGAAGCAAAAACCACGAGCTCAAGAGTTGGTTCGGAGCTAGAGAAGAGAAGAATCGACCCTAGAGTTTTCCTTTCTCTCTTTTATTTTCTGTAATATGTGATGATGGGTTGTTTAGATCTAATTTGTATGACATTTTGTAGCTAAATCCTTTTAGTTTTACGGTGTTGGTTTGTTTTATGGATGATTAATTGTTTGTTTTGATTCTTGAAGGCATTTTTACCATTTTCTTTCTAAATTCCAGCACCTTATATGCAATTGTTTGGCCAATGATTGTATTAGATACTATTTTTACTACTTTGTTCGAAAGAGATGGTAGTAAATTCAAACATTATGATTTAGACGCATGTTTCTCTTTACGCGAAAGTGATAGGGGCATGTGTAAGGTCCAAAATAGGTTACTTTTATGCCACTTTTAATCTTCTTATTACGAGACATCGTGTAGGGAGTTCTTAGTGAGGCTCAATGGACCTCGAAAGGGGGAAGCTAGGGTTTTTAACCTTAGAGTTAGGAAATTGGTAATTAAATACATCTCTCTAGTTGAATTAAATAGTTAATTGCGCTATTTACTACACCAACACCCTAGAACTACCTTGTTCCCTGATTTTCCTCTAATTGCATGCCTATTATCATTCTCCGTTTTATTCACTTTTTAGATTAGTTTAGTTGCATGTTAGTTCGTTTCCCTAGATAAAACTTGACCATTACTATCTTGGTAATAAATAGATTTAATAACTCGATTCCCAGAGGACGATAATCGATCTTTTAAGTCGTTTTATATTACAATTTGACTCGTGCACTTGCAGTAACGCAGTGAGCTGCGACCACCAAGGCCCTTGTCGGTGGAATCTCCAGCTCCATTGCTTGAGTTCGAATTTTTCACACCATACTTTTACAAATTCTATGATAAACGATATGGTAGAGAGTTGCATTTGCCAATTAAGCTTCAATGTGGAGAAATTTAGCTAATCGAATTATGAACAATACATGAAATGTATAGTCTCTACCACCTGTGTTGATATGATCTTTCAAACTGAAACATGTTAAAATTGATGTCTTTAAAAGTCTTTTAATGCTTTAAATTTTAGAATGTAGAATGACTGAAAATCACAGGCGTTGTCTGATCTTTCTGTTGCCTTGTGCTATATTAAACTGCACCACTAAATTCGAACACTCTGCTCAGTCGTGAGCTTGAAAATTGGCACATGCTTCAACAAAGTGAATATCAAATGGGAAGAGAATGACATTACAGGAATTGAAAACACATGATCTTTATGCTCTAATACCATGTTAAACTACCACTGAGCTCAAAAGCTTAGTCCTAAGAAGCACGGATACGGACACGGGACACGGACACGGACACGATATGACACGGCAATACGCCAATTTCTAAAAAAGTAGGCCACGGACACGTTAGGGATATATTTTTTATTTATTTATTTTTTAGATATATGTGTTTATATGCATCTATTTATTACTTCATAATGGATAAAACATGTAAAGTTTACATAGAAAATGAAATACACCACACT
>JAOANK020826446.1:0-10557 GCA_026257165.2 Telfairia occidentalis | reverse complement strand
CATACATAATCAAATATTCAAAAACAATTATCATACAATTTGTCCATTCTAGCCCTAAGGTTTTTCCGTAAGCGGAGTCACTTAACTATTTTCTTTAAGAATCGTAAAGCAAATCCTTGCTAAGTCGGTAAAACTCCCAACCAAATTTCCTACGTATTTCCCAAAGGTTAAGGTTATTAGGAAAAATCCTAATTTTTGTCTTAAACGTTCTTTGTAAGGATTTTCGGAAGAAGGGAACTATACCAAGCTTACTGATCAGAACGCGATGGACAGTTTTTTAACTTCAACCACGCGCCGCCGCTAGCCGCCGCCGTCACGGCCGCCGACCGGCAAGTGCCTCTCACGCGCCACCTCCAATTGGCAAACAGGGACCAGTTTTGGAATATACTCACCGTCAGGAGCTCAACGTCGCCGAAATCATCCCCAGAAGATGCTAGACGCCCCGCCACGCGCGGCTTGAAGCTCCGGCGCATGTGCCACACGCGTCGCCGTCAGTGGCCCTTTCTGCCGCGCGTGAGCCTCCACCGTCGCTCCTATCGAGATTTCAATTTCACCAACGTGTATATCTCGATCTTCTGGTGCTTCCTGATCCTTCGTTTGCCAAAATCACTCTTTTGGAAGACCTAGAAAGAGGGGAAAACGTGGTTAAAACGGGGAAAAACCAAGAAAACATGAACTTAGAAAACTCCGATGACCTACCTGTTTTGGTTGGGATATGAAGAGGTGATGATGAGGTTTCCCTCAAACTTTGGGACAAAATGGAGTAGCGGAAGTGGGTGAATTCGAAAAAGGAAGAGGAAAAATGCCTTGCCGTCGCTGCCACCGATCTCGATTGCCAAACAGTTTCCGCTGCCACCTACTACTGTCTTCTGGGAGTTGTGTGCACGTGAGGAAGAGAGGTTTGGTTGAGAGACAAGAATTTTCGAGGGAAATGAATAGAGTTTGACGTGAAAAGAAGAAAAAAGGGAAGAATTTGAGATGACCTTTTTCTTTTGAGAATAGGAAAAGAGTTTTGGTGGCTAGGGTCCTTAAGGATGTACTTATAGGGTTAACTTCGACCCTAAACCCTAGTTCTAAGTCCTTTAATTACAAAAGTGCCATCAATAAATTTCCTTCTAATTTTCTCAAATAAAACCCCTCTCTAAATCATTAAATTCTAAGAAAAAACAAAATCTTTCTCCAATAATCCAAAAAATAAAAACCAAATAAAACTTTAACGTCCCTTAATTACATAATTCAATAAATCATAACATAAAAAGAATTATAAAAACTAAGGGGCGTTACAACCACTATTTTAAATTGATACAAAAACTCAAGTTCATTCAACGTATTATATTTCTTCCAAAATCTCGTGTTAACAATTATTTATTTAAGCTTCGTCATATTTTGATTTTAATTACTAAATTAAGTTCAAAAGCCTAGTTGGCAAATATTTTCTTTTTTTTTCTTTTATGTGAACATCCAAACAAAAGAATTCAATTACATTTATTTCAAATTTTGTTCATTCCACGCAACAAAAATAATTTAAAACCATTTTTTGAATTTAAAATCATTATTTCTACTTTCTAGAAGCTAAACAGTACGTTAATCACTTTTTTTTTCCTCAAAATTTTCACTAATTAAATTGGTTTTATGTCATACAAGTTTGTCATTAATCAATTTTAACATTTATTAACATTGAGAGACTAAATAATTAAAATATATTAAAATATGTAGGATTAAATTAAAATTTTTAAAACAATACGCCTATTTAAATTTTTATTATATTACTGGAATTAAATAAATGACAAAGCCACATATTCTTTTTTCTGAAAAGGCAGTAAAGAAAAAAGAAAGTGTGATATGGAACTTCCATTGCCTCGTCATGATACGATGTTAGTCAGTAGCATTATTGCAAGTTACAAGGCAGCGAAAAAATGGTTTGGGAACGTTGGCACCCCAATCTCTGAAACATAATTTAAGATGCACGTCTTTTTTTTTAGCCAACTACCACCGCTAAATTTCTGTTACCTTTTGTTGACGATTTTGGTGGACCCAACAATTTTTTTCAAACGCAAACGCTACCTTTCTTGTAGTTGTCGCCCACTCATGCACAAGTGCCTTGTTTTAGTATCCATTCAAATATTCATTTTTGGCTAGATATATAAAGGTAAATAGGTAGCAACATATTTTGTTATATTTGTAAATATAACAATAATTTCTTGATTTTGTAAATATATTAATTTTTCAGAATTTTATATTTTATATTTTACACTATAGCAATTTTTTAAAATCAAAATTTTGTTATTTTCATTATCTTAATTTCGCCATTATTTTAAATATATTCATATAAGATATATTTCCAATAAAATATATCACTAATATACTTCATATAAGATATATGAGTGGTTCTGTTAGAAAAAGGTATATCAATAGTATCAATAATATACTTAATACATAACATATCATTGATTATTTCCTATAGCTATACCAAACATATACTTTCTATCAAGTATATATTGATATACATAATACAAAATGTATTATTGACATGTTCTCTATAAACTACATCATTGATATATTCTTCATAAAATATATCAATGATATACTTCAGTACATTAGTGATATCAGTAATATAAATTATAAAATTGATATACTTCTTATTAAATATGTCAATGATATACTTCATGTTAAATATATCGGTGATATACCTAATACAAAATACACCAATAACATACTTTATATTAAATATATTAGAAATATGAATGATATCCCTATTCCAAAATATATCACTAATATACTTTGTTTAATTCTTAAAAATATATATACGTTTAGTAAGATAGCGTTTGAGTGATCTACTTCATTTTAAGAGTATATTTATCCTTTCAGTAGGATGGACGTTTTTGGTGGATCTCACCAATTTTCTCAAATGCAAATGCTACCTCTCTTGTCCCCCTGATGCAAGTGCGCCCTGTTTCAGTATCCCTTTCATTTTCTTTTCTTATATACTTAATATACAATCCTACTATTTTTTTCTATTTTATTTGTATGGGTAAATTTTGATTTGAATTCTAGTGATTATCACAATAATATTTTTCCATTTGAGAAATATCAACTAGCTAAGACATTCATAATCTTCCAAATCAAATAAAAAAATGAGAACAAATCCGAAGAAATTAGAACATTGTTCTATTTGTAGGTTCTTCAAAAGAAACACGAGGTCCATACTTCTATAATCCTAAAAAAAAATAAATTATTTGTATCGACAAATGGTAATTTCTTGGGAAAGACCATATGAGAGACTATAAAACTCGCAGTAAGATAGTGTTAAATGAATTAGTTCCAATTGAAGCTACTAACACATCAACAAGTTGTTGACAATTACATCTGAAAGTCAAAGACATCCACATCAAGAATTAGGATAGCCTCAATGTAGTGGGAGGGCTATGAGGCAACCTAACCATTACGTGGATTTAACTGAAGCTCAAGTTATCATAAGTGATGATAATGTTGAGAATCTATTGGCATTTAAAGAAGCAATGGATAATGTTTGGCAAGGATGAATGGATTAAAGCCATGAACCTCAAGATGCAGTCTATGTACTTCAACTAAGTCTGGAAACTTGTAGATCTTTCTGATGGAAAAAAGCCCATAGGTTGCAAATGGATTTACAATGGGAAACGAGATGTATATGGAAAGGTACAGACCTTGAAAGCAAGACTGGTGGCAAAAGTTTATACTAAAAGGGAGTGACTTGACTATGAGGAAACTTTCTCTCATGTTGCCATGCTTTAGTCTATACATACTCTCTTATCCATTGACACATATTTTGACTATGAAATAAAGAAATGGATGTTAAGACTGCTTTTCTTAATGGCAATCTTGAAGAGAGCATCTACATGAATCAACCAGAGGGGTTTATAAACAAAGGTCATGAGCAAAAAGTTTGCTAGGTAAAAAGGTTCATCTATGGATTGAAACAAGCATATAGATCTTGGAATATTCGATTTGATATTTCGATCAAATTATTTTGTTTTAAACAAAATGTTAATAAACCTTGTGTGTACAAAAAAATCATCAAGAAAATAGTAGCTTTTCTCGTCTGATATGTGGATGATATCCTACTCATTGGGAATGATGTGAGTTTTCTTACTGACATTAAAAATTGGCTAGTTGACCAATGCTAAATGAAAGAATTTGGAGAAGGACGACTTGTTCTAGGGATTCAAATCATATGGATCGTAAGAACAAGACACTAGGTTTGTCTCAAGCATCTTATATTGACAAGATTCTTGTTATGTTCAATGCAAAATTCCAAGAAGGGTGTTTTACCTTTTAGTCATGGACTTACATTATCTAAGGGACAATGTCCTAAGATACCTCAAGAAGTTGAGGAAATGAGATGAATTCCCCATGTCTCAGTGGTAGGAAGTCTAATGTATGCTATGTTATGCACAAGACCAGACACATGTCATGCAGTAGGGATAGTCAGTAGATATCAGTCAAATCCAGTATATGGTCATTGGACAGCAGTCAAAATTATTCTTAAGTATCTAAAGAGAACGAGGATTTACATGCTTGTGTATGGAGGTAAGGATTTGATCCTTACAGGATACACTGACTCTAATTTTCAAACTAATATGGATTCGAGGAAATCTACGTTAGGATCAGTATTCACCTTGGGTGGAGGAGCCATAGCATGGAGAAGCATTAAGCAAGCTTGTGTTGTTGATTCCATCATGGAAGCTGAATATGTAGCTACTTATGAAGCAATTGTTTGCATGTGTGTAGAGGAATGATAAAATCACACAAACGAATGTGCAAGTGTACACAATTTGCAGCAAGTGATAAGTATTTTTATATTGTATCCACAAGGATTAGAGGTAGATTTTAACCTATTTATACTTAATCACTTAGTGAATTTAAAAGTAACAAGAGTGAATGGTTGATGGGTTTTTATAACTAATGTTAAATCAAATTAAATGACAAAATAAAAAGAATGCTTTATGGTTGTGACGATAAGGGTAAAATGGGTTCAAATTAAAGTAACATGTTATTTTCCTGATATAGAATGTTGAAGCAAAAGAATTATAGGATCAATTCACACAACAATAGTCTTCCGAAATCCTTCCAGATCTCTCAGATTTCTTAAGTTATTTTCACTAACTTATATGAATTGAATCTATTATCTTCGTGCATTACGTGAGTGATTATTCCTAACCTTCCCCACTTAGCCAACAACTAACCTAATCTAGAGGTTAATCTATTTTAAAAGCAATCTACATCCCATGTTTTCTTCTGAAACTTAGAGAAGGTATTTATGTGTGATGGCCAAGCAGACATAAACGATAAACGATAAAAACACTTATAAAACAAATCAATCCTAGCTTTTACTTCAAACCTAAAATCAATTCAATAACATATCCCTTAATCCTCACCTAAGGGTGATTAGTTCATGCAAAAATATAGAAAAGACAACAAAACAATATCGAAAGCAACAAAGGAAACATAATGCGATAATTCTAAAGACTTGTAAAATCGATTTCTCCACGGGTGTAGTGAGCGGAACTACGTCGCCTCCTTCAACCTCCACAAAGTTCTTCTTTCTTAACTCTTCTCTACTGAAAATAAAAGCAAATAGCAGCAACAACTATGAATGATTTTAAGGGAACGAAGACCAAAACCTAGAATTTTGGGAATTAAACCTCAAAAATCAGATCCCTTGAATTTACAGCCTCCTTTTTCTATTTATAAGCTCCCTTTTGTGATTAGGAAACTTATTAGGTCAAATCGCCCACATGGCTTGCATTTAAAGGTGGGTGGGATTCATAAACGATCAACTTGTTTCCATATTTGAATTCATGTTATCTTCAAGAGCATTTTGCCTGTCTGTTTTGCTGGATAATGGCTCGATTAATTGTTCTGCTAAATTAATGCTCCTTCAATTTCCTAATCAACAAAATACCTTGAATCAGTAGCAATTAAGTATAATTCTCGTTAATTCTAATCTAATGTTGGCTTAAATATAATGTTGTGACAATCTAAGACTTCTCAAAAGTAATATAAACACAACAACTACAATTCAAGCAATTACTTCATGAATCAAGGGCAAATATCTTTAAGAATAATGTAAAATCTATACTAAAAGACTCCTAATAGCTCTCTTTTTGAGAGTTATCAAAATCTCCAAACTTGAACTATTGCTCATCCTCGAGTAATGCCTTACAACTTCTGAGAAGACAAAATAGATTGTCTGGCAGACAAAATCCTGCAGCAGAATAAAGTAAACAATTCACTGAAAGACTGTCGACTATCAAGCTGTCTCCATTCCCTTTAGGCCAATCCCTTACCTTCCTTTCGTTTTTCTTCATAAGCCACGAATTTCACTTATTTTAAAGGCCATGTCTCTTAGTTAGTTCACTCCTATGTCATCAAACTTACTGTGCAATCTGTCAATCGGAATCTCATCCTATACCTTTCTTTCTCTTGCCTTTGGACCCCCTAGATTTTAGTATACAAGAATCTGCTCACACATTGCTCTCTCAAAAGATTTGTATTCAGCAAAGATTTTGTTCTCTTCAAGTCATAGCCTTACTTTAAGACTCATCACTTATCAAGAATCTCATTCATATTCTTGGTAGCAAGTTTTCCTATTCCAAAGATGCTATAATATTCAAGCAACACTAATCCCTCATATTTCATCTTTTTCTCTTATAGTGTTTTTTTTTTTTGGAATATTCACTTCTCTCCTAATTTTTAGAACGCACAGAAGTGTCTAAAGGGAGATGAGCATACTACCAGGAAGAGAGGAATGCACATGATAATTTCAGAATAATTTGGATTCAATGAGGGTCAAAAAGAAATAAGGACCAAAGGGACTCAGCATTCCCAAACTTAAAATGCACTTTGTTCGCAATGTGCTTATCAAGTAATAAGGGGGAAAATCCCCAAACTTAGTCTAAGGCATCCAGGACAAGGTTGATTGATCAAACAAAATGTTATTCCAATTGTTGGAGCAAAGTTTCCCAAGGATCAACTAAACTAACAACAACTTCTTAAGACTAGGTAAAATAAGTGGTTTTATTTATGCAGAAAGAGTTAAAGGTAATAAGTTTTCAACCCTAAGAAATAGAAACTAAGACTCTCATATTAGTTGAACAAGGCGTTACAAAATTATGATTCAAAATATAAAAGGGGGGGGGGGATCCAGAACAAGCATAAAACAAGGAAAAAAATAAGAACATATAACATAAAAAATAACAAAATGAGATTTCCATATTAAAGAAAAAAAAATATTAAAGGAAGAGAGGGAGAGCCAACATCCATATAGAACAATATGGTGCATGGTCAGTCTTCATGTGGAAGGTCCTATTCCTCTTCATCTTCATTTCATGTAGGACAAGAGGGGGCTGGATTAAGAGTTTCATGAGATCATGAGGGAATAGAGGAAAGCTTTCGTCAAATGGGTGAAGTTCACCTGAATTGCCTTTTTAAGGGCAATGTCTCTTTTATGTGCGTAACTCTAGTATGTCTGACATTGTCTTTCATGAAATTCCAAACACCCCAATACCATCTCCACTTGCTCTAGCAACGAATGTATTCCACCAATCCTCTAACTTTTGGTTGTCCTTCACTCTTTCGCAATAATTCAATATTGGGCTTGTCAATCACTCCCTTGTCAAACAAGGGTATGTCCTCTTAAAATATCAGGACTCCTACCTTCTTGCACAATGCAGTTATAGTATTCGAAAAAAAATAACTTGCCCACTTTCGTCCTTGAGCATAAATAAATTAGAGGAGCAATAATTTTTCCAACATCAATACTTAGAGAATGGAGAATGGCAAATACCAGGAGGACTCTATCTTTCTTAATTGTAGAATCAAGTGTTACTGGAAGAAGTCTGAGCTTGAGAAAGGACAACGATATGTTTTCTTCAATCTTTAAAAAGGCAGATTGAAAAGTTTGGACACCAGTTGAAGATACATGTCACTGGCCACCTTCAATTCCTACCTCACGAATAACAGGATTCAGTTGCTTCGGTGAGGGAGCTATTGTCATTTCATTAAAAATGGCGTAGGGAAAGTCTTGTAGAGGGAACAAGCTGTTGATTGCACCTAGTGAATAATCAACTGGAACTCCTCAAACTAACATCTCATACCCGTTACTCTCATCGAGATTCGCATAAAATTCTCACACGATACCTACAATTGTTGGTTTTGGTTTTCTGGAAAAATACTCCAAGGAGTGAATAGTTATTGTAGTAAAAATAAAAAGAGGAAGTGCATCATATGGTTCCATAAACCCTCGCTTAGCCAGTAGGTCCCGCTTCTTTATGTCTTCATAGGGGCTTTGTGCTGCTTCATTAATCAGGCGGTCACGGATCGGCAACTGATAGTTTATCGCAGGTTCTGGCATAGATCTTTGACTTTGCGTCGAGCTTTCATGGGACTAGGCTACACTTGAACGGAGTCTTTTGTCTTTGGTTCCTCTGGTGGTGTCAAGTTCTTTTTCTTCTTGGCCTTTTTTTTGCGCCTTGTAGAATTGAACGATGGTTCCAGAATGATTGGTTCTTCATTAGGCGCTTCTTCAGCGGTTTCTTCTACAATTGTCTTCTCTGACTTTTCCTTCCCCATGGCAGGTGGAATATCGTCTTGTACTTCTTCAAATGAAGCTTTTGGTTCCTCTTCTATTTGGGCATCTAGATTGATTGTTGGTGTAGAAGGTTCTCCTTCATGCTCCGAAGTTTGTACACTAGCCAAAACGTCCTCTATAATTGGTTGAACATCAACTGTAGGGGAAGGGTTACTACTTTCTTGGATTTCTTTTGCTTTTCCTTAATCGATGGAGGTGACAGTTGATTCTATTCTTATGGTGGAGGAGATGCAAGAGCATCAAGCAATAAGTCAACGTCGAAATCATGTATCTTCTTAGTCCTCCTTTTTGGTGCCATGGTTGTTTCTTGGTTAAGGTTTTGGTTGGCAGAAAAAGGGAGAGACGGTGAATCATGGGGGACGATGAAGAATGACTGAGGAGTATAAATATGAAGGGAAAGCTAGGGTATATTACTCATTTAAACAGTAATTAGTTTTTAAATTATCTTAATTAATACATGCAAAATCAATTATTTTTAGAATAAAGATATTCCAACGGATCTTTAGCGTTAGTATTGCTCTGTCAAAATCTTTGTGCCCTACAAAACAACATTATAGCATTAATGACAATAGGTAAATATTCAAATTTTAAACCAAAAAACATCTTTATGTTCTCAAAATATCGGCACCCTCAATTCGCATGATTTCAATTTATTTTCTAAAATTATCTGCAAAATAAAGAATTCTAAATTAGATAAAGATAGTCATGAAAATTTTAAATTTAAATCTGAATGTAGAATTTTTAATTTTTAGAATTGATCATACGAAATTCAAAATGGAAATTGAATAAGATCTCGATTTTCAAATGTTAATTACAAAAAATATAAATCAAATTAATCTAAATAACTAAAATTTAAATTCAAGATCCTCCTAAAAATATTTCTAAAATAACACAAACATCGACTTACCTAAAATAAAACAGGTATTAAAACAATAAAAATGGACCAAAAATAAATCAGTGCTACTGCTAGAAAATGCTCCAGAAAAGTTCTTGCTTTGTCACGGTGTTAGCAATTGGAGAGAAGCACATTTCCTAAGAAAGTTCTCTCCCCACTAATGCTTTATCCTTTGTCCAACTTTGAAGCTTCTCCCATTGTTTTCATCTCGCAATGTAACAGTTCAACATGGAAAAACTTCTAATATTGTGAAAGGTCCTGACCATCTAGGCTTTAATTTTCCAGAAAAAAGTTTAAGTCTCAAATTATACAGTAGTACTTGTTGCATTTCTCAAATTGCTTTCCTATCAATCTATTATCATGCCACGCTTTAGTCTTTTCCTTGTAGATCTTGGAATTTTCATAAGAGAAGTGTTGATGCTCTTCCAATTCATTTAATTGTAGGACGCGCAATACTCCAGCAAGCGTGGTGTCAAAATTGAGATTTTTCAATGCTAAAAAAGCTTTGTGCTCTAACTCTAACGGTAAATGACATGCTTTTCGATAAACTAACCTATAAGGTGATATGCCTAAAGATGTTTTGAATGCAGTTCTATAAGCCAAAAGAGCATCTGGTAACCTAAAAGACCAATATTGTCTAGTGGGGTTAACAACCTGTTCTAGGTTACCCTTAATTTCCCTGTTCGAGATTTCAGCTTGACCATTGGCCTATGGGTGGTAAGTGAAGGGACTGAATCCGCAATGGAAGCGATTGAACACTGCGTGTTTTTAATTTTAACCCAATTCGAATTTCGTGAAAAACAGAGAACAAGAAACATAGGTTTACCTTTGAAGAACTTCTTTTTCAATTCACAAACAATCGTTAGCAAGCCAAAAACTTATTGGACACCATGATAGCACACGAAAATGTGCTATCCTTAGGCTTAGTTTTAGTTAGTTTTGTATGATAATTTTGGTACTTTCACGTGTTTTTATGTTAATTTGTAGGTACCGAGCTTAATTAGAAGAAAAGATGAAGTCGGGGTTGTTC
>JAOANK020825897.1:0-10561 GCA_026257165.2 Telfairia occidentalis | reverse complement strand
AGCATTTGTCGACACAAATACTTTGTTTTCATTAGGATCATAGAAGAGACCACCTCTCGTTTCCTTGGAGTAGCCTATAAATAGGCATACCTTTGAATGAGGTTCCAATTTCTTAGGATTTGCCTCGAGCACATGTGCTGGGCAACCCTAGATCTTGAAGTGTCATATACTATCTTTACAACGTCTCCACAATTCCGATGGTGTTTCTGAAACACTCTTGAATGGAACATTGTTCAAGATATAAATTGTAGTCTGTACTGCATAACCCCAAAACGAGCCTGGTAATTGAGCATAACTCATCATAGACCAAACAATGTCCAACAGGGTTCTATTTCTCCTTTCTGATATACCATTCTGCTGATGTGTATCAGGTACTGAGAGTTGGGATGTAATTCCATGTTCTATCATATAGTCCTGGAATCTTAAGACCATATACTCTCTCCCTCGATTAGATCGAAGTGTTTTTATCTTTTTATCTAACAAGTTTTCAACCTCAGCCTTGTGCTCCTTGAACTTTTCAAGGGCTTTAGACTTATGTTGCTTTAGTAGAGATATCCACATCTCGAATAATCATCTAGAAAAGAGATGAAATACTTAGACCCTCGTCGAGCTTTTACATTTATCGGACCACAAAGATCTGAATGTATTAACTCTACGGGTTCTTTGGCTCTATGACCTTTTCTAGTAAAAGGTCTTTTAGTCATTTTTCTTTCAAGGCATGACTCAAGTACCGATAAAGAGTTTTCTTCTAACTCACTTAAAAGTGCACTCTTAACCAATCTCCCAATCCTATTGAGATTAATGTGGCCTAATCTTAGATGTCAAAGTTGAGCATTTTCTTCCGGAGAAGTCTTTTATCTTTTATTTTGAGTTACTGCAGTTTTGAATATTTAAGTATTTAGGAGTGCTTTTGATGCTGCTAACAGCCTTAGCACATACAAGTTGCTTTCTAAGTTCGTTGAATAAATATTAACTTCATTCTTATAAATAAACACTTTATTTAAAGAAAAAGTTATTGAATAGGACTGTTCAATTAAACACTTTACAAAAATTAAGTTCCTCTGTTAACCAGGAACCATATATACATTTTCTAACAAATTGAAAGATTTCTGTGAAAGCAACCTCAAGCCTCACACTGAAATCGCTGAGATGACCTGCCCCGTGCCAACTCACATGGTCATCTCACCAGTCTTAAGCTATTGCCAGGAACTAATTCCCTTAAAAGAATAGCAAACGTGATTAGTGGCCCTTGAATCAATTATCCAGGCAGAATCATCATTTTCCACTAAACAAGTTTCTAATACAAGTAAATCATATTTACCTTCCTTTTCTTTCTTTTTCTCTGCCAAATACTTAGGATAGTTCTATTTCCAGTGTCTCTCCTAATTGCAGTGGAAACAATTTCCTTTTTCAATCTTGGCTTTCTTGGTCGGTGGTGGAGTAGCAACAATGTTAGCCTTCTTCTTCTTCCATTTATTGGGGCCTAAAGAAGATGGAACAGACTTAGTTCTAAAGATCAACCTTTGTCGAACCTCCTAGAGGAAGTAGCAACATTTGCCTCTCCCTTCCTTTTTTGCCCCTTAATTTTCATCTAGGACTCGAATGTCTATAGCTCATTAAGGAGAGAAGTCAATGTGTAGTTCAGCTTGTTCATAACAGCGTTACTAAAGAACTGCAGGAAACTATCCGGCAGTGAGATCATAATGAAGCTAAGTTGACTATTCTCATCGATGACCACACCATTCATCTCTACCACATTAAAGTGGACCATCATGTTGAGAACATGTTCCCAAACGGATGATCTCTCTTGCATGGGGGGTTGAAGAGGTGTTGCAGGGCCTCATGCCTGATTTTTTAGGGTGGTTGTTGAAACATATCCTGCACGAAACCCATGATCTCCAAAGTAGAGACCATGGATTAATTCTTCTTAGCCAAAACATCAGACATGTTGGCTAAGATGTAGGCCTTGGCTTTCTCATTTGCCTTGACCCACTTCTCAAATGTATCCCAAACATTTCGAGCTGCATTAGTAGTAGGCACCAGAGGACACTCATCTGTTAAAAATCTATGCTTGCATAGATTGCTACTAACCAATCCATTCCTAGTATTATGTCAAAAATCATTTATATCTAGGATGATAAGAGCCACTATTTGTTTATGTCTTGATACTGACAACTCACAGTTTTCCACTGCTAAGTTAGCTAGCATAGATACTCCAACTGGCGTGGCTATGGATAGAATGTAGCCTAAAGGCTCTGATTTTCACTAAGCATGTCATGCAAACGTTGTGGAGATGAATGAATGACTTGAGCCTGAATCAAATAAAGTAAAGGCATAATACCCAAGGATGGCTAATGCACTTGTAACAACTGCATCTTCATTCTCCACTTCTTGTCGTGTAACAACAAACACGCATCCTTTTCTGCTGTTGTGACACCCTTTTACTAATAGGTTGGGTGTTCTCAGTGGTTGATACTTAGGTGACGGGCAAGCCCTTGTATAGTGATTCGTCTGGCCTTGATGGTGCTTGATGGTGCTTTCCACAATTTCCGCACTTAGAATATGTGAAAGTTCTGTTCTTCTATTGTGGTTGTACGCCCTGAGTGCTTTGGGAACTTTTGGCTTACCGCTGCGAACGTTGGAAGCCATGTTGATTGAATTTCCTCTTTTGATTTGGCACAAACCCTTATTCGGTAGTTAAGGTTTTGGCAGCATGATCTACTTCCATGAGTAAGGCCGACTCGAGCGCAAGTGCATATTCTTTGTGTCGAAGAGCAGTAACGGTGCCCCAAATGCCATCTTTTAGGCCCCAGATAAATCTTTCCACCTTCTTCTCTTCTATGTCCACTAGCCAGGGAACAAACAGAGACAAGCGATCAATTTTTTGTTCATACTCTGCCACTGACATTTTCCCATGACAAAGATTGAGAAATTCTACTTCCTTTTGATATCTGACTGTTAAGGGAAAGTATTTGTTATAAAAGGTCGTCTGAATTACTGCCAGGATATTGAACCTTTGACTTCCCTTTCTGTGGATGCCTACCAAAACTTTATGTCTCCTCTTAACATGAAAGTGGCGCAATTTACCTTCTATTCTTCTTGGGTGTTCATGTGGCAAAAAATAGTTTCTATTTCGGCTATCCAATTCTCTACTACAGTTGGATCTATAGATGATCCATCAAATGTTGAAGGATCAAACTTCCTAAATTCTCGAATGTATTTTGAGTCATCCGTATTATTGGGTATTGGTGTGGTGGATGACGTTGTGCTTCCATTGCTCATATTCTATATTAGCATTTGTAGTGCTTCTGGCATAAGTAACATGTAAGATGCTTGTCCATTTCCTTCATTCTGAACTCTTGTGGGTTCACTTCGAGGTCTGTCTCATCATGGTGGAGCTCGTCTAGGTGGCATCTAGTACACACAAAAGAGAAGTCAAATAAGTGTAGATGAATTCTTTAGGCCTTGATGGCTCTAATACCAGTTGCTCTTAGAATAAGAGGATTACAAGATCTTACAAAATACTACTACAAAAAATATTACTTGACCTTAACTCTTTTGGCTCAAGATTCTTTTCTCACTTTTGAGCGTTAGTTTTACAAATGAATATCTCATCTTTTTATAGATGATATATTCCAGGAGACTTCAAACTACACTTAAGCTAACTAAATAAAAGATAAGATCAAATCTCTAATAGATAAGATTGAATCTCTAAAGTAGATCTAATTATTACAATTTTACAAAGCCAAATAATTCTAGATCTAAATTATTACAAAACGACAAACTACATTTACAAAAGTAAAAAAGTGAACAATAAAAAGATAAAGGTTAATGATTCTACTGGTAGGCTATCAGAAGAATCTTTCAAAGTTGAATTATTTATGTAGCTTTTCTTTAACTTTAATAAATAGACTTTATTAAAGTTGCTTTTAAGTCTTTGTTGTTGTGAGCTGAACTGTGTATCCCTTCTCAACTCATAACTCTGGACGGATTATGAGGTATCTAGGGTCTTACTGTCATGCTGTCGTGAACACTCAACCGAAGCTTATCATACGAGCTATTTAGAGAGAAATACATAGTCTTTGTCTTCGACTTTTAGAACTTCTGCATTGCACTGTTGCTATTTCAAAATTTTCAAATTCAATGTCCTTTTCTGATAGCTTGATGACAAATCTGATATTTACTTGTATAATCCAAAATACATAAGGGGATTATACCAAAAAAACTGTACATAAGTTAGACTTTATAGGATTGTACAAAATACTCGAATTTAAATTGCAAAAAATAAAATATTTATATTTCTTTGAAATTGCCATATGCAATTAGCAAAGACTTTTTTGTTGTTGTTGTTGTTTGTTTTTTTTTGAAAAGACAGTTATACTTCTTATATGTAGCTTTGTATCTTGAATCGTCATCTTCTTTGAGAAGCTAAGTTTTTTCTAGTTTAACGTCGTTGCGGACATTTTTCATTATCACATTGGCTGTGAATCTAAAAATGGATCATATTCTTCTTCTTCTTCTAGTGCTGGTTGTGTAGAAGGCCTAGCTCCATCATGCTCATCATGGGTTTCTGAAGATGTGCTCTCTGATCTTGCTGCTTCTAAAATTTGTTGGAATTCTACGTCTGAAGTGCTTAGTGCTAGCCTCGCCAGGAGTTTGCTCTTGGTATTGTGAAACTCAGAGTTCTGCTTGATGGATATATCTTGCATATATTCGTTTTCGACAAACCAAACTTTGACCGCTTTCAAGTTTGTTTGATCGCAATTTGCGTTTTGCCACCATTTGATCTTGACAATCTTAATGATTCTTTTAAATTGCCGCTTGGATTCCACTTTGAAGTTCCAACTCATTATCCAGGGGATTTAAAAATACAGGTCGGAGCTCATGGATGAATGGAAAGAATTTTTCAATATCGTCCTGCATAAATGATAACAAGACATTTGTAGGCGGACTGGTAGTATGTCGTTAGTGAGTCCAAACATATACCACCATTCTATGAACCACAATAGAGAGTGGATCTTCTGTGCACATTGACAGAAATGAATAAACCATGAATGGTCTTTTGGAGTATGCTAAAATACATTATACCAGGCTTTGCAATAGTCCTTATAACTATATGTTTGTAGAACAAACAGTTTTGAGATAGATCGCTTTGGGAAGAGGCTTTGATTCCAGTGTGTGGGGATATATACCTTCTGGATTTTAATTTTGGAGTAGGCGATCTTAGAAGGATTGTTTCGGTCTGGGATGTGAGTAATCTCGGCTGACTTGGTATCAACGAGGATGAACTCATAAAAGGTTCTAGTCTTGTGTAGGCTTTCTGGCGAGAACCAAAATCTTTGTGAGAAGATTTTTTAAACAGTCTCAAACAGATTGAGCTTACATATTATGCCTCGATTATTTGATCATAAATGATACTAGGTTTTTCTACATAAGTGGTTACCTTCGTTTGATTGAAAACGTCGTTCTGGTTGAACGGCAGCGGAGTATGTGGATGGAGTAACTGGTCTGGGCGACGACACTGTAGAAGGGGAGACAAGATGCCTCATTTGAATGACTCCACCTGAAGGGCGAATCAACGACGCGGAAGGCCTCGGTGGAGTAGGCGACTTCCTTATCCATATGTTGGATGATCTGGTTCTTGGACAGCTTACCGTAATAAACCCTAAACACAGCATAATTGTCGCTACTCATGGATTGAGGCGACGAAGAGAAAGATGGGCTTTCACCCTTTGAAGATGAAGAAGAAGGCTCCTGGCATTTTCCACTTTGAGATATGCTCATAGTTTCTAATTCTATTTCTCTCCTAAAGATTTCGGCTAGGCTTGGCTAGTTTTTTATACCATAACTAGGAAGGATTTTTGGAAAGAGACGTAGAGAGAAGAAATTCTCTTGAAGGGTAATGTGCATGATGGTTTTGTTCTCCTTTCATAGGCAAAACCTCAAAATCAAAACATGATAATTTTGCTTGCCACCTAGCAAAAATTTGTTTGGACACTAGATTTTCTACAACCTTATCTTGAACAAAGTTGGATGCCCTAGAGTTGGTTTTAATGGTGAATCTTTTGTTGATAAGATCACCTTGAAATTTTTGTACGCAATTAAATATTGCTAACAATTCTTTTTTAATAGCAGAATAGTTACCCAGCGCACTATTCAGACTTCTGAATGATAACGAACTATTTGTTCTTTGTTATCAATTTTTTGTTTTAAAATGCCAACAAATCCTAAATCAGAAACATTTGTCGCAACAATGAGATCAGCTTCTGGGTTTAAAAGACTAAGACATGAAAGAGTCTTTACGAAGGTTTAATTTTTTGAACTACCCTAGTATGTTCATCTGCCCAAGGCTTAAGGTGTTTCCTTAAACGTTGGAACAATGGTTTGCAAATGGGCTTGAGGTTTTGTATAAAGTTAGACACATAATTTAGGCAACCCAAAAACCTTTGTGATTGAGTTTTATCTAAAATTTTATCCGGAAACTTGGATGCAAATTCTATATTTGTCTTTATTGGTTTAATAGAACCTAAGTGGATCTCAAAGCCTTGAAATCTAATTTTTGTTTGAAACAATTTTATTTTTGGTAAAGAAATTACTAAACCATTTTCTTTATAGTTTTTATGAAAGTTTTTAAATGTTTGAAATGTTGGTCAATGTTTAATGAAAATATTAAGATATCATCAATATATACTATTGAAAATTCTTGAAAACTATTGAAAATGTCATTCATAATTTTTTGAAATTCAGAGGGAGCATTTTTCAATCCAAAAGGCATTACATTTCACTCATATTGACCAAATGGAACATTGAATGCAGTTTTATACTTATCTTTTTCAGAAATTTTGATTTGCCAAAATCCTGATTTTAAATCGAATTTTGAAAATACCATTGCGGTAGAATTACGTTTAATTAAATCTTGTTTGTTAGGGATTGGATATCTAATCCATTCCAAACTTTGTTTAATGATTTGTAATTTATTACTAACCTGAGCATACCACGCTCCATTCCAGCTGCGTTGTTTATGTAGAATGTTGCACAAGACCATGGGCTCTTCGATGGCCTGATTAGCTTCTTTATTAAGAGTTTCTAGATCTCCCCTTTGCAGTGGCTTACTAACTCAACATTCTTTTGAATTGACCTTGCTTTGGTGGGTATTGAATTTTTGGAGAAATTCTTGATATAAGGAAGATTAATTGTTTGTTCTTTCCTTTCCCAAAATGCACTTCGTAGATTCGAGCATATTTCAAATTCGATCTTATTTTGTAGATCTTTTACCTTCTTTTCAATATTTGGATTAAGACTTTCTTCAATCCTTATGAATCCAATTTCTTTCTTTAAGAATTGGACTTGGTTTCTTTTTAGAATGTATATTTCCTGTCCTTTTACTAGTTTGATGAATTCAAACAGCAAGTCTTCGCCTGCTACTTGACAGCTTACTCCTTTCTCTATTACCTATATAGGAAACAATTGGGTTAGAAATGGAGTACCAAGGACTAATCCTTGTTCTAAATCTTTAACTAAAAGAAAAGAAGTGATAAAACAAATTGGTCCTCTACAAATATGCACTTCTGGCAATTTGTATTTGATATTTAAATCTTGTCTGTTGGCTTCTATGAGGTTGTGTAGTGTTTTTTCGAAGCATTTGGTTGGCACTAATCCTTGGTGTATGCAATTCTGATCAGCTCCTGAATCGCTCTAGTAATTTGAGCGACTTGCTCTGGTTGGACTTCTTCATTGGTGATGAACAAATCTTCTTCGGATTTTATATCATTATCATCTAATTCTTTGGGTCTTTTAAGTGCCTAAATATCTTATTCTTCCTTTTTAATGTCTTGAGAATGAGTTTGCCTCCATTCTGCCATTTCTCTTTTTAATGAATTTACCTCTCTTTGCAGGTCACTGATTGTATCCTTTTGGGGTTTTTATAATCTTTTGTATATTTGATTTAGGCTTGTTGTTGGAATGTCTTCTTCTTTCTTTTGTTAACGTTGATCATCTTGTAGAGAATGTCTTAAGGCATCAAGAACTACCTTTCTTGATTCTTTCTCGTCAATTTTTTCTACAGCATCTAGCAGAGTCTTTTGTACATCCGAAAGAGTATTTATACATCCTCCACATACGCGAACACCATTTTCTTGGCTTGAAATGTATGAGCTGGTCGTCTCTAAATCTATGTATTTGTTGACTTCTAAGACTTGGTCACTATAATCACTATAGGTAGACTCATAGTTTGATTCATTGTCAGTTAAAGAATCTTTTAAATGTTATAAATCATTTTTTTGTATTTTCATCAATTTCTAAGTTATTTATTTTTCCTCCTAATGGACATTTGTTTGAAAAATGGCCACGTTTTCTACATTTATAGTATGTAACTTTCTTTGTCTCTTTGGTATTCTATTTGATCGTTTTGAAGTCTCTCCTCTTTGGTAATAGTGTGGCCTTTTTGGAGTAATGTTCCTTCTTGGTGGTTGGTAATTACGTTGATAGTTTTTCTTTTGAAATCTTCTTTGGGAAAAATTTTCTGTTGGAAAATATCTTTTCTTGTGAAAAGATTGTTTCTTTCTTTGTGAAGGGGATTTAATCTTTGTACATCTATACTGTTAGTAAAATGTTTTTAAGTCTTTCAGTTGGTTTCTAGATGGTTTTTGAAGTTTTGCTTATGTACACATTTTTAAACCACTATTTACTATAATATTTATTAGATCGTACGTTACCGTTTCCCAAGTAGTATTTTCTTTGTAGTCTTCTTTCAGTAGTTCGTATACCTTTCCCCTTATAAAACTAAGAAGTGCATCAATGAATCTTTCTTTCCACTGTTTTCGGTTATAGTTTGTTAGGGTCATTGCTTTAGTCAAGAACATGTCTTTATACCATTTGAAATCTCCCATATTAGAGCATTTCAAGGATTTTAAAATTTTCTCTGTACTTTCTCAGTAGTGTGCGGGTTAACCAATCCAAGAATAAGATATTTCAAAAATTAATTTGTTGACTGCATCTTGGATGATTTCATCAACCTCTATTTTGGTTTCGATGATTGTATCTTGTCCTTCAACTTTTACTGTCCTTTTTATTAATTGTTTTCTTTTAATAATGGTAGTATGATTTAAAACATTTTTTTCTTGTTTTTTCATTGATGCAATTTTCCCACAAGTTTTTAAGATTTCCTGTGAAACCAGTGGTTATTAGTTTAAAGGCTTCTAGTTCAGATTTCCCTTTTTGTTTGTAGGCTTGGTGAGCCACAATCATTTCATTGAGCATTGTTGATATCAGATGTTCCAATATTTTTTCTAGATTCTATTCATATATGGAGGTTCCATTGTACGAGGTCTTTCCGAAGTCGCACCTTCCTTCGTATCCTATATCAGGAAAAGAAGGTGGATTATAATAATTATACTTTCTTTCTAGGATGTGCATTCTTTAAATTTTTTCTTGTTCTGATTGTGAGTCAGAATCTTTGATAGCCAGAGACTTTTCCTTTTTAATTAATCTTTCTAGTTCATTAACAAAGACGTTTAGTGTTCCTAAATCCTTCTAGTTTGAACACTCTCTCATTTGAAGCTTAGTTAGCTTTTCTACTAGTTTTCTTACTATCTCTTCTTCCTTATATTCTAGGGAAGGAATATCTATGATTGGTTTGATTAGAGGAAGTTCTGGTAAGTTTTTGCCAGACTCTCCTTTAGAAATTTCTTTAGTTTGAGTTTCAATTTTCTTATCTATTTTGTCTACTTGTTTGGCTATGCATTTGGACATTTTTTTAGAGTAATTGTTTTGTAATTGAATGCTCTTTATTTCTTTGTTAGCAGATGGCTTAACTCCATCCTTCTCGTTTATTTGTTGAAAAAGTTTTTCTATAATTTTATCACCGTAGAAATTTTCAAATTCGAATTCTTTTAAGGTGGTTGAGGTGACCGAAGATAACCTCTCTCTTTTGTCTTCCAAATTGGGTCATACTCTGCCGCTAACATGTTTCCTTGGCGTAGATTGAGAAATTCCACTTCCTTTCGATATCTGACTATCAAGGGAAAGTATCCATTATGAACAGCTCGCCTGAATTGCTGCCAGGAAATTAACTCTTCCATTGCCCTTTCTGTGGATTCCCACCAAAACTTTGCGTCTCCTCTTAACATCAAGGTGGTAAAATTAACCTTCTATTCTTCTTGGGTGCTCAGGTGGCAGAATATAGGTTCTATTTTTGCTATCCAGTTCTCTACTATAGTTGGATACACAGATGATCCATCAAATGTTGAAGGATCAAACTTCCTGAATTCTCAAATGATTTTTATTCATCTGTACATTGGGTATTGGTGTGATGGATGATGTTGTACTTCCACTGCTCATATTTTGTATTATCATTCGCAATGCTTCTAGTGTAAGTAACACATAAGGTCTTTGTCCATTTCCTTGATTTTAAACTTCTATGGGTTCAGTTCGAGGTTCGTCTCGTTGTGTTGGAGCTCGAGGAGGTGGCATTTGGTACACACATCTTATAATAAGGAAACAATCTAATCCTACTTCTCTTACTCATACTTATGCTTACTAAATTATTTACTAGGTTACTTGT
>JAOANK020825676.1:0-10562 GCA_026257165.2 Telfairia occidentalis | reverse complement strand
GATCGTTGTATTTCAGGAACTGTTACATCCAAGAAGTCCTCTTCATAATCCATGGAAGGGTACAGCCTATAGCACTTCCCAGGACGTGTTCTACCAGCTCGCCCAGCACGTTGACTTGCTTGCACTCTATGCACAAGACGTAAAAACAAATTAAAAGAAGTCTACTAATGGCAACCCTCATCCCAAGTTAAGGAAGATACAAAAAAAGGTTCCAATTACTGGAAATTGAATATAAGCTATAGTTCCATGAAGAATTGTTGAGTCCACACCAAGTAGCAGCTACAAAAACGGTAACTACCACCATAAAAAACAGCGACAGAGGACTGTTCCTCATATATCTTTTTTAAGATAAAAAACCAGGTTTACATTAAAAAGAAATCAAAGAAAACACTGCAAAACGCCAATGGGCATAAAAAAAATAGCCCAAACCACAGGAACCTACGAACTAACTATACAAAAAGAAGCTCCAGTCCACAAGAAAAAAACCTAATGAATAATTACAAGAATCTTTGGAGATCGACGCCCATGTGGAGGCATTAAACCTAGCTAAGAGAGAGTCCAAAAAGGCCAAAATGTTATTGGGAAAAGCAGCAAAACAACCAAAATCACCAGAACCCTGGGCAGCTAACAAATAGATAATATCAAGTTTTCGCTTTGCACATAAATCAGAAGTTTGTAGAAATGCAAAGTGTTTAGGATGCTCATCCTTCCACGCCCATTAGTAAAGATTCTCAGAATTTGAGTGTCCTCGATGTCTTCAAAAGAAACTTGAAAGTTGCAACTCAAGGAACTACAGGTGTCACAATTCCATCTCCATTTGTCTTCCACAGACGTTAACCCATAGGAGAGGCCATAAGACCAATCTTGGATTTTGAGATCATTAAGGTTTCTTCGAGAGTTTACTTGATGAAGACTTGGAGGGACTCCCCACTTGGCTGATCTTTAGACCTTTGCGGTTGGATATTGCATTGAGACCAGGGGAAGCAGTAGAGAGGAATTCATAATTTGGTATTTTCACCATTCCCCACCGTGATCTTGACATTGGATGACAAAACCTGCTTGCGGTAACAAGTGACTTTCTAGAGACCTTTGGAGGAATTAGCAATTGACTGAGTAACCAATAACCCAAAGAGACCAAAATTTTCCACCAGTCTCAAATTATAAAAATGAATCAACAAGATGGAATTTAAAAGGATAATTCCAGGATGGTTATATTTTCTTCTATTTCTGGGGTAGGAGGAGGTTCATTTTCAAGCAATGGGCTAGGTTTGCAAAGAAGTACAGATCTTAGACACAAGTAGTGCCCGAAATTTTTATTAACTTTTGCATCCACCTCATTAACCCAAATTCCAGCATCAAACACAGTCAGCAAAAGAGTCCAATAAGGCAAAAAAACAATGACAACTACAAGAGCTAACTCTAAGACATTTTAACAAGAGAGCTTAACAGTCAGTCAAGTAGTGTACATACTTGCTAATTTGTACAACATCAAGGGAGTACATGCCAGTTGATTAATTGTATTGCCATTGCTTGACATAACCAGAATCAATGACATACCTAGGATTAATACACGCTTATCATTAGGATGTGATTTAATATGGATTAAAAAAAAACTTCCAAAGAGATTTAACAAATTTACTTGCACAACACCATCAACAGTCAAAGAAGTTTCAGCAATATTGGTTGCTGCAATAAATCTCCTACAGTTTGGAGGTGGTTGACTGAATACACGCACCTGAACAGTAAAGATGATGCATCAAACATAAAGTCCCGCGAAAACTGAATGGCTCCTACATGTACGTCATTTCTTCTTACTCTTCTCTGATTTGTATATAAGAAATACTAAACATTTCATCAAAGTAATGGAATATACAAGATGGAACCCCCTCAAAAGCAAAATCTTGTCCAAATGGCATATAAATAGCAGAAAGACTATATCAACAAAAAGAATAATGTGAGGAGCTTCAGGAGGAAGAGACAAAATCAATATCATCTTACAACTCATTTAAAGAACTTTACTCCTCTTCGGAGTTTTTCTTGTCCCTTTCTAATCAAATTTACCGCAAAAAAAGAAAACCTCTAAATGTTTTCTGTTTGAAGGGTGTCCACAAAAAAAATTGAAAACCAAATTAGACACCTATGGAAGAGAAACCAAAGGTCCTCCAATTTATATGCCAAATACATGAAGAGAAAACCACCATGAGAAAGTTTATTTTCAAATGAAAAATGCAAATCTAAACTCAAGCCCAACACAAAAGAAAGCCAAAACAAAAACTTATTCTAAAAATGCCGAAAAAAAAAATCTAACCTTCCCTAGGAAACTAGTCCACGAGAAGAACTTAACTTTTAACGATATCCTAGTTGAATCTTATCATGCATATTAAGGCCACCTAGGAAAACAGCCCACAAGAAGAGTTTAACCTTGTCTCGGCCAATTTTCCAAGTGAAAGAAAAAAGTTACTTGCCTGCAGTTCTGGTGGCAATGAACCATGAAGGGGAAGAATTATAGCATCCATGCAAGATCCTTCTTCCAAATTATAAACTCTTTCCTCCAACTTTGATACTAACTTCTCTATATCATCCTTCACGATTGAATTATTTAAATGAAGAAACAAAATGCTGAAAATAATGTCAGATAGGGTTTCAAGAGTAGAACTAACTACAACAAAAAGGAACCTGTTCAGTCATGAAAATGAGAACATCCCCTTCTAGATCTTTGGTACGTATATCTAGCAAGTAGTCAATGCATCCTCATCAGCAGTTAAACTTGGAAAGTCTAGAACTGGATGTGAAGGATCGATATGTGGGGATTTTAGACCTACCATCCTATTGCTTTTTATCAAGGAGGCAATTAGATGGAAATGAAAACTTTACAAGGGTTGACAAATAATCAACCAATAAAAAGTGTAGAGGATTATTGCAAGTAATCAACCTATTGTGTAGATAATATTTAAATCGTGATATAACTAGATGAAGAATCTAATCATACCAATAGCTGTTTTTATACATGATTCAAGGGAGCTCTTTGGACGTTCATTGCTATACAATATTTCAACGGGATACAACTTTCCAGGAACTGTCAGCACAAGGTAATTGAAAAAGAACTTTGATACTTTGTCCCCGTCAAGAGTCACTGGAGTGATGAGAACCTTCAAATTTGAGGTACGCATCCTAAGTAAACGTTTCATCAGCCCCATCAAAATGTCTCTGAAAAAATCATGACAAAGATGTTACCATTATTTAGTTAGAAGTTTAAGAGAAAAAATTGAGCATGCGCCAACAGCAAAAGATCATAAAACAACATTACTGGACCCAGAAGAAGGAAATGTCAAAGAACGAGGTAGAAGATGGGACTGGGCACTATTCACAATATGCAATACGACTCACGTATTTAAGCTTCTCTCATGAGCCTCGTCCAATATGATAACAGAATATTGACCAAGCTCGGGATCAGAAAGACTTTCACGAAGGAGGACTCCATCAGTAAGGTATCTGACCAGTTTACAATCCTACAGTCAGTTGCAAGCAAACTTGGAATCAAACAACAGAATACTTCACTAACTTCAATGCACGAGAATATATTTCAGTTACTTGATTCGAGTTCTTTCTGAAGTTCTGTCCTCAAAACGAATGGCATATCCTACTTCCTCGCCAAGATGAACGCCGAGCTCCTCTGCAACTCGTCTGCCAGTTTAGATAGTGAATGAATTAATTAGGTGATCGCTTTTATTCAATTTTTTCAAACACATAACATCCTCCGTTACTTCCTATGGACATTTTTTCACAAATAACAATTAGTTACTTCGTTCACAGCAACAGCCAATACCGGATTCCGATTTTCAATCACAAAAGGCGACGCGGTTTGCAAGAAAGTAAACAGAGTAGGACTGTACCTAGCAACAGAAACGGCGGCAACTCGGCGAGGCTGAGTGACGCCGATAGTTCCGGACTTTGTGTATCCTCTCCGGTGGAGCATTTGAGAGAGCTGAATGCTCTTCCCTGATCCTGTCTCTCCAATTATGACTACCACTGGATTCTGCTCCACTGTTTCGATGATTTTCTCCTCGAATTGGAGAATTGGAAGCTGCGCCATTGATGAGTCTACTCGGAACTCTCCTCAACTTAGTATGAACTGAATCCTAGGCTATAACCCAAGTTTCTGCTGCCGCTATTCTTTGACGACAGTATTGAGCTGAATCCTAGGCTATAACCCAATTTAAAGTGCTAATCTAACCAAATGAAAGGTTGGAAAAACTGGTGCGTATAATTCGCGCCTTTAAATACGATTATCCTTAAAGCATTTAAAATTCACAATTTACTTTAAATTATTGATCTTTATATTTATATAAATTTAAAATTAATCCGATGGATCTACAAACTAGGGCAAAACCAAAATGTTTTTACTAGAGGAGCAAATTTTTAAGTTCTAACCATTTAGAAAGGAAAAAATAGCAAAAAAAAAAAAAGACTTCAAAATTTTAAGTAATATTAAGAGGGTCTATCTTATTTCTCTATTTAGTCATATGGATCTAACATCTACTTATTTTATATGTTTTTTTTTTTTTTGAGATAAGCAATTAAAGTGAAGAAAAGGCAAACTTAAAACAAAACGCCAAGTAAACTAAACAGACACTCAGATTGGGTTCTCTTCCTCAAACACAATCTGCAACAAATCTGGTGGTACTTCTTCACGCGTCCGACTGCCTCGCTTGGCCTAGTAATGTGCCGCCTGATTTCCATTCTGGTTTGTGAAGCAATAGTTCACCGAAGCATTTTGCTGAGAATGATGATTTTATCCTTCGAATCACGTCCCTAACCTTTGAAGCATCTGAAATCCCCTTTGAAAGCAATTTGAAGACACACATGGAGTTCGTCTCAAACTCGATTGGAAGGAGAACCATTTTCAGAACCAGTTGTTTCGCTTCCTAAACAGCAAGCACTTCCCCCAAATCTACTGACAAAACGTGGGGAAGGAATGAGGAACTGGTAAGCATCACTTGTCTTGTATGATTCTGTATAATAATCTCAATTCCTGCTCCTGAAATTGAGTTCGAAAATGCAATATCTGTATGGGTGGAAAATTACAAATAACACATGAAATTGGAGTAAGGAGATTCAAGCTCTCTACAGTGTGTATTTCTTTATTAACTACTGGTGCAGTAGGTATTTCTCTGGCCTGCCCCTCTAGGATACAACAACTCAACTGAAACATTGTGTAACTCAAACCACTATGCATTGAGAGGTTAAACTCCAAGCTCCACAACAAAGAAAGTAGAGAAGATAGAATTGTTGTTGTGTTTGAAAATGTGGGAAAAAGAGGTATTTATACTAGACTTTGGATCTACAACTTTAATACACAATTAAATAATCTAAAACTTCTTTTCAATACACAAATAGGTTTTTTAAATAAAAAACCTCTAAAATAACTCTCATTTAAATGAAAAAACTCTTACATATATTAAATATTAAAATATTACAACAATTTGTGTTAGCTTTATACCAATCTCTAAGGGGTGGGTACCATCACACATTTTCACTTCTTTGGGGGAGAATATTGTCGGTTGAATTTTGTCTCAATGTTGTCTGATAGTTCTCCAAATAGTTGAAAACCCATGAAACCAAATGCTCCCAGTCTGAAACCAACTTCCCCCAAAAAACATGACTATTTCTTGAATTCCATATCGCCCATAGGAGCATGATTCCACGTTCAAAATCTACCAAAGATAATCTTTCTTTCCAATCCATTAAACAAAGAGATATTCTAAAACCATGAGGAAAAAGTGAGGGACGTGGAATTTTTGCTATATTCCAAATAGGGATTATCTTCTTACAGCCCCAAAGTATGTGCCCAAGATCTTCGCCAGATTTTCCACAAAAATGACAAATCTTCACCCCTTTAATGCTTCTCATAGAAAGGTTATTTCCTGTTGGAAGCCGGTCATGGAAAGCCCTCCATTAAAAAATTTTTACTTTTGTCAGACCCCTCCACCATGATAGTATTTAATCACTGGAGGAAGAGGAAGGTAGAAGTCGTAGTGTTGCAGAATGTAGTAATCTATAATCGGACTTCACGGTGAATAAGCCATCCTTATTAAAATGCCATATTTGCTTGTCAACATAAATATTTCCAAGCGGAATGGCAAGAATAAGGTTAGTAACGTCGGCGTCAAAAGAATTGTAAATAAGGCTAGTCCTGATGGAAGAATGAGGTCACTAACCTTGCTTCCTGTTGGCAAAGAGGATGGCATAGTTATTCGGAGCATATGATCACAAGGGAGCCAATTATCAGCCAAAGCGTCCACACTCGTTCCAATTCCAATTTTCCGTCGCAGCCCTTTTCGAAGGAGTTCACGACCCCAAAGTAGACTCCGCCAAAAAAAAAAGGATGGCTTTCATCCCAGCCTTGCCGACAAAAAAGATGATCCTTTATGATATTTCCCTTTGAAAATAGTTGCAACCATTGAATTTGGGTTCTGAAGCAATCTCCAACCTTGTTTTGCCAACAAGACTTGGTTAAATAATTCAAGATCCCGAAAACCCATGCCGCCATAACACTTAGGAGTACATAGTTTCTTCCAACTTAGCCAGTGTATTGTGCGATCCTTAGCATTCGAACCCCACCAAAATCGAGCCATCAAATAATTTAGCTCTGTAATTAGTTTCTTTGGTAATCTAAAACAGTTCATAGAATAGCATGGGATAGCTTGGATAATAGTCTTTTTAAGAACTTATTTTCCACTAGCAGAAAAAAGTTTACCTTTCCATCCTTGAAGATGTTTCCACACACGGTCCTTGATATAGCTAAAGGTGGCAACTCTTTGGCATGGGATGAAAGAAGGCAAACCTAGATACTGTTGGTGCATTCCACCGAGTTGACTTCAAGGTTGTGACTAACCTCCTCTTGGATTCTGTTGTTTGTATTTGAACTAAATGCAATGACCAACTTGTCAAAGTTTATTGTTTGACCCAACGCCTTCTCATAAGACTGCAGGATCTCTTTGATACTTTGACTCTTCTGAACCTATGCTTTGACAAAGAGGAGATTGTCACTTGCAAAGAATAAATGAGTACCTCTAGCGAGTGACAACCTTGAATTTTGCTTCCTCTTCTTAGCATCTCGAAGAAGTCTAGAAAACTCCTCAACATACATAAAAAAATAAATAGGGAGATAGTGGATCCTCCTGTCTTAGCCCCATCTAGGTGTAATATGTCTGGGACGTTCCCCATTCAGTTTAAAGGAAAAAGTAGCCGAACTGACACAAGCCATAATCAACTCCACCCAATCTTGTGCAAAACCCAACTAAATCATAATACGTTCAACAAGATCCATTCTACTTTGTCATAGGCCTTACTCATATCGAGTTTAAGCGTTGCCCATCCCATTTTCCCAAAACACCTGTTTCGAAGGGAATGGATGCACTCATAGCCCAAAAACCATACATCTACCCGAAATAAAAGCACTTTGGTTAAGGGAGATAATATCATCTAGATGAAGGATGTATCAACATACATATGCAGCAGAATAGGATCAACATGCACTCAAATAAGCTTAATTAAGAGGATAAACACATGCTTTAAAAGGGGAAAACAGGGAATTTGAAACACATACCTTTGTAGCTCAAATTCACCCTCGATTCTCTGCGGATTGAGTCACGAACACCTCTTAGACCACCACTAGAGTCTTCTTTGCTATTCTTCGGCCTTAGAACGAGATGGTGAGATCCTTTAAGTGGTGAATTTGGGAGGAATTTGGTGAGAGTTGGTTTTTGTTCAACACATGAACACCAACACTTTTGGGAGCTAAATTTATGCTTTCATCAATCTCTCTTATGCACGAAATTAATCCCCTTTTATAGAGGATTTCATGCACAAATAATTCACCATAATTTGACACTTCAAATGGTGATGAATCAATTGGGAAGAGGTGGCAAATGGAGAAGAAAACTATGGGTGAAAATGGATTTTCACCAAAATCCATTTTCTTCCTTTTTTTCCTTTTCCTTTTATTTTCGTTTTTTTCATTTTAATTTCTCAAATTAAAATTAAAAAAAACATAAATTAAATTAAAACATTTTTAATTTAATTTTTTTAATTATTTTAATATCAAATATTTAAATAATATTATTTTGCCACTAATCCTAGTTTTCAAAAAAACTGTTTTTCTGAATATGATTCCATATTCATATATACAACATTTAAATTTTATTTAAATGCTATTTTCAACTCTCTTTAATCGTTTAATTCGTAATCAAACGTCAATACGTTAAATATATTGTATATATTTAACTCACTCTCCCTATACCGAATTTGAACACTTCAAATTCATTCACTACATTGTTCTAAAGTTTTATCCGATGTGAGCTAGCTGAGAGACCTAATGGACCTATAGATTATGAGCTCCAACGATTCGAGATTAGCTAGTTAAACTCTTTAACCTAGCTAACCAACATTCGTTAACTAACGAGTCACTCCACTAAAGCCCATAGCTGCGCTCTCCTCACTATAGATATATTTCTGTCCATTTGATATAACCTTGATCAGTAAGTCGACCTTTCATAAGTTGTTCGTAATCTCAGCTGGGTCTATTACCGTTTTACCCCTAAGTTACATCTTGTTCCTTAAGTATTATTGACCCTCTAATGAACAACAAGTTTGTGGTCTAACCACCCAACCGAATTCCCTCTCAGGCCAATGAGAGGGTGGGGGCCCTTGTTCAAGACCTAGATCAGCACTTAAGGGAACAACCTCTCTACTATCCCTTAAGTCGAGTAAGAGTGAATTTCATCTTACAGGACTATGTTCTTAACTATCTACCCAGTCTTACTCCTGAAATGGGAGGCATGTTGAGCAGGCGCTATTGGGCCTCTCTCACCCATGCAGATCAAAGGATAATCTCGAATAAACAGGAGTTCATAGTTAGCTTAGGATTAAGATAGAGTTACCTAGGTCATCAGTTTGAAATTAGTAAATGTTTTCAATAAACGATGTTATAAAGAAACAATGACTATTTCGTGGTTCAGTCTTATAAAAACTCTTTATATAAAATGCCCCACTCGCATGTCTCCACATGAATAATTTAGGATCACATCGTTTGTATCATATACAAAGCGGGCCGCATTCTATAGTGTCCCCAGGAGAAGGTACCTAGCCTAATCCGTATACTATAGACCGTTTTGGCTATTTACTTAAACCTGATCCACTTTTATGTCTCCACATAAAGTTCAAGTACTTATAGTATAGCCATGAGTTCTTAGTTTATTGGATTTCTAGAGTTATATTTAATTCAATAACTATTTTACTAAATAACTTCAATAACTACTTTATTGATAACAGAATATGTTTACATGCCAATGAGTTTTAGGACATAAAAAACCCAACAAACTCCCACTTGGATTGAAACTCCAATGGCGTACAATGTTGTTGAGTTAAGAGAGAGAAAACAATAAATACAATAAACTAGGCCATCCCATACCCTAGCTTTTCTCCCACTTGCCTTAGTTACAAAACTCGGAGTCTCAGACTCTTCAGATAACCCTCGAATACTTTAGCCGAGAGGGCCTTCATAAATGGGTCAGCAATGTTGTCCTCAAATGCTATCTGTTGTACAGTAACGTCGCCTCGTTGTACAATTTCCCTGATGAGATGGTACTTCTGTTGATATGCTTTCCACGTTTATGGCTTCGAGTATCTTTAGAATTGGCCACGACATAGCTGTTATCGCAATGTAGTGTGACTGACAGGTGCATATTTGGAACTACTTCCAAATCAGTCAAGAACTTCCTAAGCCATACAGCTTCCTTTGCCGCTTCACGAGCAGCAACATACTCGGCTTCCATGGTGGAGTCAACAATACAGCTTTGCTTAATACTCCGCCATACTACGACTCCTCCATTCAGAGTGAACATGGATCCCGAAGTAGACTTCCTAAAACCTATATCGGTCTGAAAATTTGAGTCAGTGTACTCCGTAAGAATCAAATCCTTACTTCCATACACAAGCGCATAGTTCCTCGTTCTCCTAAGATACTTGAGAATATTCTTAACGGTAGTCCAGTTATCGTATCCAGGGTTGGATTGGTATCTACTGACAATTCCTACGGCTTGCATATGTCGGGTCGTGTACACAGCATGACATACATCAAACTATCAATGGCTGATGCATAAGAAACTCGTCTCATGTCCTCAACTTCTTAAGGTGTCTTAGGACACTGTTCCTTAGACAGATGAATCCCACGTTTGAAGGGTAACAACCCCCACTTGGAATTCTGCATCTTATATCTAAACAACATCTTGTCAATATATGATTCTTGAGACATGGGTAACGTTTTGTTCTTACGATTCCGAACTATTTAGATTCCAAGAGCAAATTGAGCCTCTCCCAAATCTTTCATTTGGAATTGGGTCGATAGTCATTGTTGTATGTCAGTAAGAAATCCTTTCTCATTCTCAATGAGCAGGATATTGTCAAGCTACAATACTAAGAAAGCTACAGCAGATTTGATAATTCTTTTGTAGACACAAGGTTCATCAACATTCTACTCAAAGCCATAAGATTTGATCGCA